>JACEFZ010001337.1:125000-160379 GCA_014155875.1 Cepaea nemoralis
CCCTCAGGTTTTCTCAGTGTGTGTCCTATCTTGTGGGTTCCAGACAAGAGAGTATCTAGTTATATTGCCCTCAGGTTTTCTCAGTGTGTGTCCTATCTTGTGGGTTCCAGACAAGAGAGTATCTAGTTATTTTGTCCTCAGGTTTTCTCAGTGTGTGTCCTATATTGTGGGTTCCAGACAAGAGAGTGTCTAGTTATTCTGTTCTCAGTGTGTGTCCTATCTTGTGGCTTCCAGACATGAGAATGTCTAGCTATATTGTCCTCATGTTTTCTCATTGTATATCCTACCTTGTGGATTCCAGACAAGAGAGTGTCTAGTTCTCTCCATGAGTTCTACATTGGTGATTCTGTCACACCATTTTATTCCTACTATTCTGCGCGGACAGCAGTTTGTGTGAATGAACTGCGTGGACACCAGTGTGTGAATATACTGCGTGAACACCAGTGTGTGAATGTACAGCGTGGACATCAGTTTGTGAATGTACTACCAACCACCAGTGTGTGAATGTACTGCCAAATACCAGTTTGTGAATGTACTGCCAAACACCAGTTTGTGAATGTACTGCCAAACACCAGCTTGTGAATGTTGTGCCAAACATCAGTTTGTGAATGTACTGCCAAACTCTAGTGTGTGAGTTTACTACCAAACTCTAGTGTGTGAATGTACTGCCAAACTCTAGTGTGTGAGTTTACTACCAAACTCTAGTGTGTGAGTTTACTACCAAACTCTGGTGTGCGAATGTACTGCTAAACTCTAGTGTGAGAATGTATTGCTAAACTCTAGTGTGCGAATGTACTTCCAAACTCTAGTGTGAATGTACTGCCAAACTCTAGTGTGCGAATGTACTGCCAAACTCTAGTGTGAGAATGTACTTCCAAACTCTAGTGTGTGAATGTACTGCCAAATACCAGTTTGTGAATGTACTGCCAAACTCTAGTGTGTGAATGTACTGCCAAACTCTAGTGTGTGAATGTACTGGCAAACTCTAGTGTGTGAATGTACTGCCAAACTCTAGTGTGTGAATGTACTGGCAAACTCTAGTGTGTGAATGTACTGCCAAACTCTAGTGTGTGAATGTACTGCCAAACTCTAGCGTGTGAAAGTACTGCCAAACTCTAGAGTGAGTGACTAGAGAGTGTCAAACTGGCAGCATCCACTTCCCAAGACATGTCCAGGTATCAATGCTAGGCTGGCGTGACCTGGCAGCAAAGATACAGTTGGAACACCCCGCCCCTACACTCTAATATCCCGAACCTACACCCCAACACCCCGCCCCTACACTTCAATACCCCGCACCTACACCCCAACACCCCGCCCCTACACTCCAATACCCCGCACCTATACCCCAACACCCCGCCCCTACATCCCAACACCCCGCCCCTACACGAATTCTAACCCACAACGACAGGGCTGGCAGAGAGATCCCAGCCACTCCACCACAGCCACTCCACCACAGCCACTCCATCATTTCACTCATTAAACGAATGACAGTCTGAAAACGAACCTGCGACTTTCGTAACCCGAGGCCACTTCGACACGAAGACACATCCCCCGTTACCCCTTTTCTCATAAATTGGGAGATGAAAAAACAAAACACGAAGTTAAAACAAACATAAACAACTCCACAATCAGTTTAGGAAAGCTAAAGCAACAACGTAAAATGTCAACAAAATAAAAGCCCCGAGTGTTCAGGAAGCAAGGAAGTCAATGAGAGACCAGAGCTAGCTCGGGAAGGCAACAACAGCAGCACCACAGCCTGTCTTGTCGTGTGCTCGTGACTGCATTTCTCCCTGCGACATCCAGCGACCCTGGAGTCAACAACTGTGTCAGTGGCAAGCGGTGTCACAGTGGCCTTCTGGTTGGCCTAAGCTCTCGTTTCTAGGTCGTTAGATTGCGGCATGTCTGTTGTCAGCCGTCCCCCTCGGCGGTTCCAACAGATGCCTTCAGCAGTCCACCACTACAGCAACAGCCGGCGTTTTCACCCCAAAAAATCTCAGGCGCCCGCGATTATGTGTTCACTCTGGTATTCCTACTATGTGGCGCTTAACAACCCCGCGACCCAGACGCCCCACCCATCCACCCACTCAGAGACCAACTCACCCACACACCGAACAACACACCGACCCAAAAACCACATGATCACCTAACAAACCACCCACCCACTCAAGACCCACTCACCGAACAACAAACCCACCCAAACACCTACCTAATCACCTAACAAACCAACCACCTACTCAACCAACCAAGCCGCCTACCCAGTTAGCATCCACACAGTCATCATTCATCCACTAAAATACTAATAAATCAGCCTCTTACCAACCACCTAACCAACAACTACTCAATCAATCAACAAACTACAATTCAACTATCTAAACAACCACACAATCAGTCAGCCACCTATTTAACTAATCATTCACTCACCCACCCACCCACTTAAAACATCACCCCCTCCCCCACCCCCGCAATATGCGACCCACCAAATTTACCAGCCATTCACCCACATAACCACTCAAACGCCCGGTAATCTACCTAACCCATCAACCACACAACCAGCCAATCACCAAGTCACCAACCTAACCCATCAACCAGAAAGACACCCACCTAACCCATCAACCACCCAGCCACCCACCTAACCACTCAACCACCCAATCACCCACCTAACCACTCAATCACCAAGTCACCCACCTAACCACTCAACTACCCAGTCACCCATATAACCCATCAACCATCAAGTGACCCATCTAAAAAGTCAACCATCCAGTCACCCACCTAACCCATCAACCATTCAGTGACCCATCTAACCACTCATCCACCCAGTCGAGCACGTAACCACTCAACCACCAAGTCACCCACCTAACCCATCAATCATCCAGTGACCCATCTAACCACTCAACCATCCAGTCATCGACCTAGCCCATCAACCATCCAGTCACCCATCTAACTATCCAACAACCTAGTCACCCACCTAACCACTCAACCACTCAGTCACCAACCTAACCTCTCAACCACCCAGTCATCCACATAGCCTATAAACCATCCAGTGGCCCACCTAACCCATCACCCATCCAGTCACACACCTAACCCATCAACCAACCAGTCACCCATCTAAACAATCAACCACCTAGTCACCCACCTAACCCTTCAACCACCAAGTTACTCACCCAACATATCAACCACCAAGTCACTTACCCAACATATCAACCACCAAGTTACTCACCCAACATATCAACCACCAAGTCACTCACCCAACACATCAACCACCAAGTCACTTACCAAACATATCAACCACCAAGTCACTCACCCAATACATCAACCACCAAGTCACTTACCCAACACATCAACCACCAAGTCACTCACCCAACACATCAACCACCAAGTCACTCACCCAACACATATACCACCATGTCACTTACCCAACACATATACCACCAAGTCACTCATCCAAGATATCAACCACCAAGTCACTCACCCAACACATCAACCACTAAGTCACTTACCCAACACATATACCGCCAAGTCACTCACCCAAAATATCAACCACCCAGTTACTCACCCAACATATCAACCACCCAGTTATTCACCCAACACATCAACCACCAAGTAACTTACTCAACACATCAACCACCAAGTCACTCACCCAACACATCAACCACCAAGTCACTCACCCAACACATCAACCACTAAGTCACTTACCCAACACATATACCGCCAAGTCATTCACCCAACACATCAACCACCAAGTTACTTACCCAAAATATCAACCACCCAGTTACTCACCCAACACATCAACCACCAAGTCACTCACCCAACACATCAACCACCAAGTCACTCACCCAACACATCAACCACCAAATCACTCACCCAAACACATCAACCACCAAGTCACTTACCCAAAATATCAACCACCCAGTTACTCACCCAACACATCAACCACCAAGTCACTCACCCAACACATCAACCACCAAGTCACTTACCCAACACATCAACAACCAAGTCACTTACCCAACACATCAACCACTAAGTCACTTATCCAACACATCAACCACCAAGTCACTTACCCAACACATCAACCACCAAGTCATTCACCCAACACATCAACCACCAAGTTACTCAAACAACACATCACCCACCAAGTCACTTACCCAAAATATCAACCACCCAGTTACTCACCCAACGCATCAACCACCAAGTCACTCACCCAACACATCAACCACCAAGTCACTCACCAAACACATCAACCACCAAATCACTTACCCAACACATCAACCACCAAGTCACTCACCCAAAATATAGACCACCCAGTTACTCACCCAACATATCAACCACCCAGTTATTCACCCAACACATCAACCACCAACTAACTTACTCAACACATCAACCACCAAGTCACTCACCCAACACATCAACCACCAAGTCACTCACCCAACACATCAACCACTAAGTCACTTACCCAACACATATACCGCCAAGTCATTCACCCAACACATCAACCACCAAGTTACTTACCCAAAATATCAACCACCCAGTTACTCACCCAACACATCAACCACTAAGTCACTCACCCAACACATCAACCACCAAGTCACTCACCCAACACATCAACCACCAAATCACTCACCTAACACATCAACCACCAAGTCACTCACCCAACGCATCAACCACCAAGTCACTCACCCAACACGTCAACCACCAAGTCACTTACCCAAAATTTCAACCACCCAGTCACTCACCCAACACGTCAACCACCAAGTCACTTACCCAAAATTTCAACCACCCAGTTACACACCCAACACATCAACCACCAAGTCACTCACCCAACACATCAACCACCAAGTCACTCACCCAACACATCAACCACCAAATCACTCACCCAACACATCAACCACCAAGTCACTCACCCAACGCATCAACCACCAAGTTACTCACCCAACATATCAACCACCAAGTCACTCACCCAACACATCAACCACAAAGTCACTAACCCAACATATCAACCACCAAGTCACTCACCCAAAAAATCAACCACCAAGTCACTTACCCAACACATCAACCACCAAGTCACTCACCCAACACATCAATAACCAAGTCACTCACCCAACACATATACCACCAAGTCACTTACCCAACACATATACCACCAAGTCACTCATCCAAGATATCAACCACCAAGTCACTCACCCAACACATCAACCACTAAGTCACTTACCCAACACATATACCGCCAAGTCATTCACCCAACACATCAACCACCAAGTTACTTACCCAAAATATCAACCACCCAGTTACTCACCCAACACATCAACCACCAATTCACTCACCCAACACATCAACCACCAAGTCACTTACCCAACACATCAACCACAAAGTCACTTACCCAACACACCAACCACTAAGTCACTTACCCAACACATCAACCACCAAGTCACTTACCCAACACATCAACCATCAAGTCATTCACCCAACACATCAACCACCAAGTTACTCACCCAACACATCACCCACCAAGTCACTTACCCAAAATATCAACCACCCAGTTACTCACCCAACACATCAACCACCAAGTGACTCACCCAACACATCAACCACCAAGTCACTCACCCAACACATCAACCACCAAATCACTTACCCAACACATCAACCACCAAGTCACTCACCCAAAATATCAACCACCCAGTTACTCACCCAACACATCAACCACCCAGTTATTCACCCAACACATCAACCACAAAGTCACTTACTCAACACATCAACGACCAAGTCACTCACCCAACACATCAACCTACAAGTCACTCACCCAACACATCAACCACTAAGTCACTTACCCAACACATATACCGCCAAGTCATTCACCCAACACATCAACCACCAAGTTACTTACCCAAAATATCAACCACCCATTTACTCACCTAACACATCAACCACCAAGTCACTCACCCAACACATCAACCACCAAGTCACTCACCCAACACATCAACCACCAAATCACTCACCCAACACATCAACCACCAAGTCACTCACCCAACGCATCAACCACCAAGTCACTCACCCAACACGTCAACCACCAAGTCACTTACCCAAAATTTCAACCACACAGTTACTCACCCAACACATCAACCACCAATTCACTCACCCAACACATCAACCACCAAGTCACTCACCCAACACATCAACCACCAAATCACTTACCAAACACATCAACCACCAAGTCACTCACCCAAAATATCAACCACCCAGTTACTCACCCAACACATCAACCACCCAGTTCTTCACCCAACACATCAAGCACAAAGTCACTTACTCAACACATCAACAACCAAGTCACTCACCCAACACATCAACCTACAAGTCACTCACCCAACACATCAACCACTAAGTCACTTACCCAACACATATACCGCCAAGTCATTCACCCAACACATCAACCACCAAGTTACTTACCCAAAATATCAACCACCCAGTTACTCACCCAACACATCAACCACCAAGTCACTCACCCAACACATCAACCACCAAGTCACTCACCCAACACATCAACCACCAAATCACTCACCCAACACATCAACCACCAAGTCACTCACCCAACACATCAACCACCAAGTCACTCACCCAACACATCACCTACCAAATCACTTACCCAACACATCAACCACCAAGTCACTCACCCAAAATATTAACCACCCAGTTACTCACCCAACAAATCAACCACCCAATTATTCACCCAACACATCAACCACCAAGTCACTTACCCAAAATATCAACCACCCAGTTACTCATCCAACACATCAACGACCAAGTCACTCACCCAACACATCAACCATCAAGTCACTCACCCAACACATCAACCACCAAATCACTTACCAAACACATCAACCACAAAGTCACTCACCCAAAATATCAACCACCCAGTTACTCACCCAATATATCAACCACCCAGTTATTCACCCAACACATCAACCACCAAGTCACTCACCCAACACATCAACCACCAAGTCACTCACCCAACACATCAACCACCAAATCACTCACCCAACACATCAACCACCAAGTCACTCACCCAATACATCAACCACCAAGTCACTCACCCAACACATCAACCACCAAGTCACTTACCCAAAATATCAACCACCCAGTTACTCACCCAACACATCAACCAACAAGTCACTCACCCAACACATCAACCACCAAGTCACTCATCCAACACATCAACCACCAAATCATTTACCCAACACATCAACCACCAAGTCACTCACCTAAAATATCAACCACCCAGTTACTCACCCAACATATCAACCACCCAGTTATTCACCCAACACATCAAACACCAAGTCACCTACCCAAAATATCAACCACCCAGTTACTCATTCAACACATCAACGACCAAGTTACTCACCCAACACATCAACCATCAAGTCACTCACCCAATACATCAACCACCAAATCACTCACCCAACACATCAACCACCAAGTCACTCACCCAACACATCAACCACCAAGTCACTCACCCAACACATCAACCACCAAATCACTCACCCAACACATCAACCACCAAGTCACTCACCCAACGCATCAACCACCAAGTCACTCACCCAACACGTCAACCACCAAGTCACTTACCCAAAATTTCAACCACCCAGTTACTCACCCAACACATCAACCACCAAGTCACTCACCCAATACATCAACCACCAAGTCACTCACCCAACACATCAACCACCAAATCACTTACCCAACACATCAACCACCAAGTCACTCACCCAAAATATCAACCACCCAGTTACTCACCCAACAAATCAACCACCCAATTATTCACCCAACACATCAACCACCAAGTCACTTACCCAAAATATCAACCACCCAGTTACTCATCCAACACATCAACGACCAAGTCACTCACCCAACACATCAACCATCAAGTCACTCACCCAACACATCAACCACCAAATCACTTACCAAACACATCAACCACCAAGTCACTCACCCAAAATATCAACCACCCAGTTACTCACCCAATATATCAACCACCCAGTTATTCACCCAACACATCAACCACCAAGTCACTCACCCAACACATCAACCACCAAGTCACTCACCCAACACATCAACCACCAAGTCACTCACCCAACACATCAACCACCAAGTCACTCACCCCAACACATCAACACCAAGTCACTTACCCAAAATATCAACCACCCAGTTACTCACCCAACACATCAACCACCAAGTCACTCACCCAACACATCAACCACCAAGTCACTCACCCAACACATCAACCACCAAATCACTTACCCAACACATCAACCACCAAGTCACTCACCTAAAATATCAACCACCCAGTTACTCACCCAACATATCAACCACCCAGTTATTCACCCAACACATCAAACACCAAGTCACCTACCCAAAATATCAACCACCCAGTTACTCACCCAACACATCAACGACCAAGTTACTCACCCAACACATCAACCATCAAGTCACTCACCCAATACATCAACCACCAAATCAGTTACCAAACACATCAACCACCAAGTCACTCACCCAAAATATCAACCACCCAGTTACTCACCCAACATATCAACCACCCAGTTATTCACCCAACACACCAACCACCCAGTTACTCACCCAACACAACAACCATCTAGTCATTCACCCACCATACCAACCACCAAGTTACTCACCCAACACATCAACCACCCAGCTATTCACCCAATATATAAACCACCAAGTCATTCACCCAACACATTAACCACTCAGTTATTCAACCAACATATCAACCACCAAGTTACTCACCCAAAATATCAAGCATCAAGTCACTCACCCAACATATCTTCTTCTCCTTCATCTGCATTCATCCGGAGTTGTTGTTTTTTTCTTTTTCGGACGTAATTGCGTTGTGCCTGTTTACAGCAGAGCTGCGTTCTTGCGCTGTTAGGCCGACACATCCAACTTCTGCGGGCATTTGTTGACCGGGTTAACAGCAACGGGGGTTTCTTAGGACGTTTGACTCACGACAGGGGCAGACCATGGGCATTCCCCGCCATCCAAAGAGGCTTCCATACTTGCAGAGCCGACACACAGCGCTCTGGTACTGGGCTCACCCAAGGAATCGTCACGCCCTGCACATGGCTGCTTAACCTCACTTCCTTATATTGGGCCTTTCGTTCACCAAAGGCTGTTCTTCCGGAAACCAGAAGAATGCAGTCTGCAGATGACATCCACATAGTGAGCTTTCGATTCGGACTTTCCACGTAATGGATTTGCTATCCAAGCAATATTCCATTTTGTGCCACTAGGACACTTTTTCCACCTTTTATGAAGCACACACAGAGAGCTTTTGATTCGGACTTTCCACGTAATGGATTTGCTATCCAAGCAATATTCCATTTCATGCCTCTGGGACGCTTCTGTAACCGACATACCCGTGGTATGAAGTGCGGCAGTCTAAATACTTCTTCATGCACCTTTAAATGTCAACCTGAATGTAGTTAAAGTAAGCTGTAGTCAACTTGAGCTTGTTGATATCTCCATAGAGCTTGTCCTCAAAAGAAGCAGGTGTGGGCCAAAATATCTTTCTCTGTTCTGCATATATTGGGCACTCCTGCAGCAAATGTTTAGCTGTCATTTTACCAGTTCCACATTACATTGATCAGTATCTCCTATCTTTAGTTTATTGAACAAGTGCTATTTCAGCCTGTTATATCCTGTGCGGAGTCTGAAGATTGCTACTTGTTCTCTTCGGTCGAGTTTGTAATATGCATCATCCTTCTGGTGGCTTGGATGCTCTGATTCCCATTTGTTCTATAAGTGCTTTTTATAAACCTCTTTGCCTCATTATAGGTTATGTCTATGTCAGGCTGTAGTAGTCGTCCACCCTCTTTTGCTAGTCTGTCATCCTCTTCATTTCCAGGTATACTGCAATGTGATGGGATCCACTGTATTACAACTTTTTTGGATTTCTGGCATAGACCATGGAGTGCTGCTTTTAGGTCAGCTAGCCCTGTGCCGTTTTTGCTCTTCAGTATTGAGACAGAACATATCAACCACCCAGTTATTCACCCAACATAACAAACATCTAGTCATTCACCCAACATATCAACCACCAAGTCATTCACCCAACACATTAACCACAAAGTCACTTACCCAAAATATCAACCACCTAGTTACTTACCCAACACATCAACCAACAAGTCACTCACCCAACACATCAACCACCCAGTTAGCTCACCCAACACATCAACCACCAAGTCACTCACCCAACACATTAACCACAAAGTCACTTACCCAAAATATCAACCACCCAGTTACTCACCCAACACATCAACCACCAAGTCACTCACCCAACACATCAACCACCCAGTTACTCACCCAACATAACAAACATCTAGTCATTCACCCAACATATCAACCACCCAGTTACTCACCCAACACATCAACCACCCAGTCACTCACCCAACACATTAACCACTCAGATATTCAACCAACATATCAGCCACCAATTTACTCACCCAAAATATCAACCACAACGTTACTCACCCAAGATATCAACGACCCAGTCACAGACCAAACACATCAACCACCTAGTCGTTCACCCAACACACCAATAACCAAGTCACTCACCCACCATCAAACACCCAGTCACTCACACAACACATCAGCCACCAAGTCACACACTCAACACATCAACCACCCAGTCACTAACTCAAAACATCAACCACCAAGTCACATACCCAACACATCAACCACAAAGTCACTCACCCAACACATCAACCATCAACCAATATTATCCACACCAATATTAACCACACCAATATTAACCACACCAATATTACTCTCTTATCTCACCACAAGATTAACTCACTTATCTCACTACAACAAGACTTATTCACTTATCTAACAACAAGACTAACTCACTTATCTCACTACAAGAAGACTAAACACTTATCTCATTACAACGAGACTAACTCTCTTATCTCACCACAACAAAAGATTCACTTATCTCACCACAACAAGACTAATTCACTTATCTCACCACAACAAGACTAACTCACTTATCTCATCACAACAAGACACTCACTTATCTCACCACAACAAGACGCTCACTTATCTCACCACAACAAGACTAACTCACTTATCTCACCACAACAAGACTAACTCACTTATCTCACCACAACAAGACTAACTCACTTATCTCACCACAACAAGACTAACTCACTTATCTCACCACAACAAGACTAACTCACTTATCTCACCACAACAAGACACTCACTTATCTCACCACAACAAGACGCTCACTTATCTCACCACAACAATACTAACTCACTTATCTCACCACAACAAGACTAACTCACTCATCTAACCACAACAAGACGCTCACTTATCTCACCACAACAATACTAACTCACTTATCTCACAACAACAAGACTAACACACTAATCTATCTACAACAAGACACTCACTTAACTCACCACAACAAGACACTCATTTATCTCACCACAACATGACTCGTTCACGTATCTCACCACAACAAGACTAACTCACTTATATCACAAGACACTCGCTTATCTGACCACAAGACACTCACTTATCTCACCACAACAAAACACTTATATCAGCACAAAAAGACACTCACTTATCTCACAACAAGAATAACTCACTTATTTCATCACAACAAGACACTAACTTAACTCAACACAACAAGACTAGTTCTCTTATCTCAACACAACAAAGACTAACTCACATATCTCACGACAAGACACTCGCTTATCTCACCACAACAAGACACTCACTTATCTCACGACAAAAAGACTAATTCACTTATCTCACAACAATAAGACAAACTCACTTATTTCACCACAACAAGAACAACTCACTTATCTCCCAACAATAAGACTAACTCACTTATCTCACAACAATAAGACTAACTCACTTATCTCACAACAATAAGACTAACTCACTTATCTCACAACAATAAGACGCTTATCTCATCACAACAAGACACTCATTTATCTCACAACAAGACTAACTCACTTATCTCTCTACAAAAAGACACTCACCTGTCTCTCCACAACAAGACACTCACTTATCTCACGACAAGACACTCGATTATCTCACTACAATAAGACGCTCACTTATCTCACCACAACAAGAAACTCACTTATCTCACCGCATCAAGACACTCACTTATCTCACCACAACAAGATACTCACTTTTCTCACCACAACAAGATACTTATCTCACCACAACAAGACTAACTCACTTATGTCACCACAACAAGACACTCACTTATCTCACCACTAAAAAACACTGACTTATTCCACCACAATAAAACACTGACTTATCCTACCACAACAATACTCACATCTCTCACCTCAACAAGACACTCACTTATCTAACCACAACAAGACACTTGTCTCACCACAATTAGACTAACTCACTTATCTCACCACAACAAGACACTCACTTATCTCACCACAACAATACACTCACTTCTCTCACCTCAACAAGACACTCACTTATCTCACCATAACAACACCAACTCATTTATCTCACCACAACAAGACACTCACTTATCTCACAACAAGACTAACTCACTTATCTCACCACAACAGACACTCACTTATCTCACCACAACAGGACACTTATCCCACCACAACAAATCTAACTCAATTATCTCTCCACAACAAGACTAACTGACTTATCTCACCATAACAAGACACTTATCTCACCATAACAAGACACTTATCTCACCACAACAAGTCCAACTCAGTTATCTCACCTCAACAAGACTAGTTGCTTATCTCACCACAACAAGACCAACTCAGTTATCACACCACAAGACTAACTCACTTATCTCACCACAACAAGACACTTATCTCACCACAACAACACACTTATCTCACCACAACAAGACTAGCTGAGTTATATCACCACATCAAGACTAGTTCACTTATCTCACAGCAATTATCTCACCACAACAAGACTAGTTCACTCATCTCACCACAACATGACACTCACTTATCTCAGTAAAGACTAACTCACTTATCTCACCACAACAAAACTCTCACTTATCTGTCCACAACAAGACTAGTTCACTTATCTCACAACAACTGGAGAGTTTATTATTATTATTTTTTTTGTGCATATCCTTTACAGGACATCGCAGTCAACAGCAGCGGCCGGCTCAGTATCCCGCAAGTCACCAGCGGGGGATGAACCGCTCCCAATTCCCTCCCGCTACGAGACTCTGCGTGATAAAAGGGATTACAGAAAAAGTGTTGTAACCCCTCGGCCAGAGAGACCGGCCGAGAGTTTATAGTTTATTAAAATAACATGTGTGAGACCACAGTCGGAAATTTCATCGAAACAAAACTAACACATACACGTAAAGAGGGTTGGAGGTGGTGTGACGATGTCTGCAAACGCTATCATCAGTACACACTGGCATAGTGCCTGATGTCCTTCATGACTAAAAGGGGTGAGGGAAATAGGTTGGCTGGCTCTGGGAACAGCCTCTCTCTATATCCGTTAGGGTTCTGGTTCAAACATTTCTATTACATTAAAACAATTGCCTTCATTTCCCAGGAAGCAGAGAGGCCGATACTCTAACTACTCAACCATCAGTTCATCAAAACGAATAATTGTGCAAACAATCACAGACAATAATTGTGCAAACAATCACAGACAATAATTGTGCAAACAATCACAGACTGCGGGAACAACAATAATAGGCAGAATAACGATATCCTTCTGGCCCTCAATTCCACAACATACGTGCAAGGGAAGTAACCATGAAATTACACAATTGTGACTGCAGTTTTCTCCCTTCACGATTTGAGATTTTCCGCTTGTAATACGACGCTTGACGGCAACAGTGGAAGATGATGATGATGATGATTATAAATGAAAACTGCCAGCAATACACATATATAAATATATAATATACCTTTAACCGCAAAAAGACAGATAATAAATAGAATAGTCACACCAACCCTATGCTACCAAAGTCAGAATTGGACAGTATCCAAATCACCCGTATGCAAAATCCATACCTGCGAGATGAGATGCTGGAGAAGAGCTGCAGATGTAACTATCCAAGACAGGGTCAGACATGAGTTTTTGCGATCACTCGCTTTGAACTCAAGCTGAGTCCATACACGTGCTACTTCTAGTGCATTGATTTTTGCGTGAGGATTAGCTTTCCCTAGTCCAATGTCCCTCGTTATCAGGCGAACTCACTCCGACTTCTGAATTACTTGTAATTTACGTCCCCAGGTTAAGGACGAGAAGTCAATATTTTAGTCCAACTAACCGGTGATATCATACAGACAGTGTATTCAACACCGTGCGTCTCATATATTGAAAGGATGAATATCAACTGGTTCGGTCATCTCGTTAGAACGCAACACCAAGAAATACCAACACTGGCCTTACATCAAAGAAGATCTGCTACGAGAGCAAGAGGACGCCCGATAAGAAAACGGATTCGAGACTTCAAAGACATTGTACAATCACACGGAATGACACTATCCGGTGCCACCCATCTGGCGATTGAACGCCAATTAAATCCTCCCTACGACGCTTGACGGCAAAAGTGAAAGATGATGACTGAAGTCAGTATAACGATAATTACTATAGGTTGTAACATATTTAGCAATATGTATTTATTTCTTGTCACGCTCTATAGAGCTTTCAGCTCTTTGGCAACAAGTATTTCTGTCACTCTCTGCCCAGCCATCAACTTTTTGGCAATATGTATTTATTTCTGTCACTCTCTACAGAGCTTTCAACTCTTTGGCAATAAGTATTTCTGTCACTCTCTGCCCAGCTATCAACTTTTTGGCAATATGTATTCATTTCCGTCACTTTCTATAAAGCTTTCAACTTTTTGGCAACAAGTATTTCTGTCACTCTCTGCCCAGCTATAAACTTTTTGGCAATATGTATTCATTTCCGTCACTCTCTACAAAGCTTTCAACTCTTTGGCAACAAGTATTTCTGTCACTCTCTGCCCAGCTATCAACTTTTTGGCAATATGTATTCATTTCCGTCACTCTCTACAAAGCTTTCAACTCTTTGGCAACAAGTATTTCTGTCACTCTCTGCCCAGCTATCAACTTTTTGGCAATATGTATTCATTTCCGTCACTCTCTGCAAAGCTTTCAACTTTTTGGCAACAAGTATTTCTGTCACCCTCTGCCCAGCTATCAACCTTTTGGCAATATGTATTCATTTCCGTCACTCTCTACAAAGCTTTCAACTTTTTGGCAACAAGTATGTCTGTCACCCTCTGCCCAGCTATCAACTTTTTGTCAATATGTATTCATTTCTGTCACTCTCTACAAAGCTTTCAACTTTTTGGCAACAAGTATTTCTGTCACCCTCTGCCCAGCTATCAACTTTTTGGCAATATGTATTTATTTCCGTCACTCTCTGGCCAGCTTTCAACTTTTTGGCAACAAGTATTTCTGTCACTCTCTGCCCAGCTATCAACTTTTTGGCAACAAGTATTTCTGTCACTCTCTGCCCAGCTATCAACTTTTTGGCAACAAGTATTTCTGTCACTCTCTGCCCAGCTATCAACTTTTTGGCAACAAGTATTTCTGTCACTCTCTGCCCAGCTATCAACTTTTTGGCAACAAGTATTTCTGTCACTCTCTGCCCAGCTATAAACATTTTGGCAACAAGTATTTATGTCACCCTCTGCCCAGCTATCAACTTTTTGGCAATATGTATTCATTTCCGTCACTCTCTACAAAGCTTTCAACTTTTTGGCAACAAGTATGTCTGTCACCCTCTGCCCAGCTATCAACTTTTTGTCAATATGTATTCATTCTGTCACTCTCTACCAAGCTATCAACTTTTGGCAACAAGTATTTCTGTCACTCTCTGCCCAGCTATCAACTTTTTGGCAACAAGTATTTCTGTCACTCTCTGCCCAGCTATCACATTTTGGCAACAAGTATTTCTGTCACTCTCTGCCCAGCTATCAACTTTTTGGCAACAAGTATTTCTGTCACTCTCTGCCCAGCTATCAACTTTTTGGCAATAAGTATTATTTCGTCACTCTCTACCAAAGCTTTAAAATTTTTGGCAACAAGTATTTCTGTCACCCTCTGCCCAGCTTTCAACTTTTTGGCAATATGTATTCATTTCCGTCACTCTCTGCCCAGCTATCAACATTTTGGCAACAAGTATTTCTGTCACTCTCTGTCCAGCTATCAATTTTTTGGCAATATGTATTTATTTCCGTCACTCTCTACAAAGCTATCAACTTTTTGGCAACAAGTATTTCTGTCACTCTCTGCCCAGCTATCAACTTTTTGGCAATATGTATTTCTGTCACTCTCTGCCCAGCTATCAACTTTTTGGCAACAAGTATTTCTGTCACTCTCTGTCCAGCTATCAACTTTTTGCAATATGTATTTATTTCCGTCACTCTCTGCCCAGCTATCAACTTTTTGGCAACAAGTATTTCTGTCACTCTCTGCCCAGCTATCAACTTTTTGGCAACAAGTATTTCTGTCACTCTCTGCCCAGCTATCAACTTTTTAGCAACAAGTATTTCTGTCACTCTCTGCCCAGCTATCAACTTTTTGGCAACAAGTATTTCTGTCACTCTCTGCCCAGCCATCAACTCTTTGGCAACAAGTATTTCTATCACTCTCTGGCCAGCTATCAACTTTTTGGCAACAAGTATTTCTGTCACTCTCTGCCCAGCTATAAACTTTTTGGCAATAAGTATTCATTTCTGTTACTCTCTACCGAGCTTATAACTCCTTGGCAGCGTGCGTTTATTAATTTATTTTTTATATTTCACACATCTGTTTCAGGACGTCGCGCTCAACTCCAGGTTAATCTTCTAGCCAATTGTAAGTTCAGTGCTTTGTCCTTAGAGAACTGCGCTTAACTCCAGGATAATCTTCTAACCAATTGTAGGTTCAGTGCTTTGTCCTTAGAGAACTGAGCGGCCGCAGGGCTTTATGGGCTTGCACGTAAACTTCCGGTGCACTGACAGCAGGTTAGCGGGATCAACCCCTACACCGGTCAGTGGCACTTCAACGTCCACTTCTCGTTCTGAAAGCAATGGCCAACTACTGAACGCCTGCCTCGCGCCCCGAAGATTGTGGGTTCGATTCTGGGCTACGTCTTTCAGTTCACGGGTGCGATTTCCTATGAAACTCCTGGGGGTCGTCGCTGGAGCTACGGAGTTCGTGCTTTGTGCGACGTTTTCGGCAGGCCGTCCTGCGGAAAGAGACCGAGCCATATGGGATCAAACCCGGTGCAATGAAGTCGATCCCTCTGCCTTGTCAACGCTGTATTTTTCACCTGGAAGAAATACAAATAGCAAGTCACGTGCCTGGAGTCTGGTGTGGGCATGTCACGTGTTTGGTTCATCTCAGTTCCCAAGTCTGGATGCAGCCAGTCTCTACCTCCTGTAGCGAACATTGAGAACTAGCATCAAACCTTTACTCCACCGCTATCAGACCATAGCCATCACAACGTCATAACCATTGAACCAAAGCGACTCACTCATCTTTGATCACTCCCCGCACTGCTTTCAGCTCTTCATTCGGCAGCTAGGACAAGTTATTTTCCTCTCTGTTTAGAATTATTGCTAGGAATTTGCCCCTTCACGTTAGAAATTGCTCGATCTACCTATCGTCTGCCTACTTCTGCTGCCGATCTGAGTTTTCACTCACCTGGGAAGACATGATCAAGTAACATGGCGGATAGCGGTAGCATTTTTAAGCTAACTTTCGGAAACGGAGTAAAATTGTCGTTTCTAGGATCCCGATTTAGCGAAATTTCTGCGAAATGACGCTAGAAAAAGAGTTAGTTTATGTTACATATAAAGCAATTGACCACGTGATCCGGATGTCGATCCCGGGTCCAGAATTGGGATATGCACTACTGACGAACTCAAACGAGAGCGAAACTCGAGTCTAGTGCTTCCACTCTGACGTGGACAAGGCTTAAGGTTCGTACAGGAATACGATCAGCGTTGACAGTAGTGGGTTATACTCAATCTTCAAATCTCTAATCCGGTACCAACCAAATAAATCAAACATTGAAAAAACTTTTAAACAAAAACAGACCATAGAAAAAGACACATACATGCACATACATAATTACATATACACACATAATTACATACAGACAAACATAACTACATACCAACACCCACATAAACGCATACCAACAGCCACATGAAACACACATACACACACACCAACAGACATACACAAGCAGAACGTGCCAGAAGAATGCCATTCGGGCCATGGGATGTCATGAAGACACGCCTACCCAACACTTGACACTGTTTGCACCCACGGAGGACAGCCACCCCCCCCCCCCCCACCCCACCCCTCCTCCACGCGATCATGTTCATGTCCTAGGGCAGGAATCATTAAAAGAAAACAACCAGGGATCTCATTACGCAAGGTCGCTTACTTTAATTATTACAAGCCATTCTGACGTCACGCCTGGATCAAGAAGCAAGCTGTTTTCTCCTGATTAAGAAGGCGGCCCTGACCTAAGGCTGTCAGCCTAGGCCCCTGCTACTTGAGGATCGGCAGTTTGATGATTATTATCTATGCCGCCCGTTTCAGTTTCGCACATTTCCTTCACAACCCCGGCCCTCGCCTTCACCATTAAGACCCCGCCATTAAGAACATGGGTAGCTTTATCAACATTTGTATGTCTGCCGCTCCATCCATCTTGGCCAGGTCCGGAGTCCGGTGCTCGTGTGTTGCCAGTTGAGGGTTTCTTGATTGCTGGTTGTTCTGGTTTGTTATATGTGGTTGTTGATACCTGCACTTTATCATTGTCATCCTCGTTATCGTCATCATCATTATAATAAATCATCATCACCATTATTATAATCATCAGCGTCATCATCATTATCATCATCAGCCACCATTATCATCGCCATAATTATGATTACCGTTATTATTGTCATCACCATTATTATCATCACCAATATAATCACCATAAGTATCATTACTGTTATCATCATTATCGTCATCATCATCATCATCATCATCATCATCATCATCATCATCATCATCGTCATCATCATCATCATCATCATCATCATCATCATTTATTACCACCATTACTATCATAACCGACATGTCCACCACTATAATAAGATAACAGTCTGCATAAATCCCAGAGTTGGGGGATCAGCAAATATCCCTGGATTGAGGATGCAAATCTCCGCAGGGATGGGATATACTTTTCGTCACGGCTCTCGGGGTACACGTCTCTTAATTGAGACCCCGATCCAGGTAAAAGACAAATACCCCCCCCCCCTTCTCTCTCTCTCTCTCTCTCTCTCTCTCTCTCTCTCTCTCTCTCTCTCTCTCTCTCTCTCTCTCCCTGACCAGACTCCGTCATCTACTTGTATGTGCAGTCTTTTTTACAGTGAAATCACAGAGAGAGCCCGGCAATACTACACATGTCCCCTGAACTCTCTCTCTCTCTCTCTCTCTCTCTCTCTCTCTCTCTCTCTCTCTCTCTCTCTCTCTCTCTCTCTCTCTCTCTCTCTCATGCTGCACCGGCGATCTGCGAGTCACTAACTTTTATATATAATCAATGTCTCACCAAAGGTCACTCCCCATCAGCCTTTAAAATCGCTAAAGTGTATCCTCATTTAAAAAATGGGTCATTAGAAGATCGTCTCCTGGGTAACTATAGGCCAATTTCCATATTATCCTCACTATCCAAACCACTAGAAAAGCACATTCACACAAAAAAAAAAAAAAAAAAAATACGAGAACACTTAGTACACCACAAGCTAATAGTTGACAGTCAGTCAGGGTTTCGGCCAAAATTTTCTTGTCATACGGCCCTAACAAACATGATAGAAAACTGGCATCAAAATATTAACAACAATACTCTATGTGGAGCGGTGTTTATAGACTTTAGAAAAGCATTCGATATGATAGATCATACTATTCTAATTAAAAAACTAGAAACAATGAAAGTAAGCTTTAATATAGTGACATTAATAAAATCATTTTTATTAGACAGAAAACAAGTAATATCACACAATAAATCTTTATCTCAAGCCATTACCATTAATATTGGAGTACCTCAGGGGTCTATACTTGGCCCTCTGTTATTTGCCATTTATATAAATGATCTTCCCTTACACCTTTCGTCGTCCTGCGATCTATTTGCAGACGACTGCACAGTATATACAAACGCTATTGATTGTAATATGCTAGAATCATCCTTGCAACAGGATATAAATAGTGTAGTTAACTGGACTCATGCAAACCGCATGCAAATTAACATTTCTAAAACAAAATCTATGTTAATAGCAACCAGGCAAAGACTTCACAGTCTAAACTCGCAGAGAGCTCTTCAGCTGCACATTGGTAGCACGCCTAGTAGAAAGTGTAACCGAGCACAAGGCACTGGGTCTTATCGTTGATCAAAATCTAACCTTTAATTCCCATGTTCATGCCCTCGTTAAACAAATAGCCAAAAAAGTATATCAACTTGCCAAAATTAAAAATTTCCTTGACGAAAACACAAGAAAGATATTCTATACTTCCCATATACAAACACATATTGATTATTGCTCCACAATCTGGGATGGATGCTCCAAATCAATAACAAAACGCCTTTATTCACTCCAGAAAAGAGCAGTGCGTTTAATTAATGGTGAAAAGCTTACCGACAATTCTAACCTACATAAACGTCTTCAGTTACTGCCACTCCACAAACGCCTACTATTTAATAAGGCTAAACTAATTCACAAAATCCTATTTCAAAATGCTCCAAGCTACCTTTGGCCATTGTTTAAATATAACGCAAGACATAGCGAACGACTAAATATACTCCATGTCCCTAAACCTAGGATAGACTTATATAAAACAAGCTTAGCATACTCTGCCGCTCAGTTGTGGAACAATCTTCCACAAGAAATCAAAGACACCACCAATCATTATACATACATTCGCAACCTGTTTGAACACTACCTCAAAACAGACTACATGCCCCCTTAAACAAACAAAAGACAACAAAAAAGACAATAATAAGGGTAAATTATCTCAAACGACAACTAGCAAAAAAAAAAAACATTCCCATATGTATGGCACATTACACCTTCCTTAGGTATTTATAATGCCCATATTAAACATTGCTTCAGCGAGTCATGTATTATTACTTAATTTTCATGCGTTTTAATCCTTATTGTTCTTTGTTGTCAAATATTTGCTTCATAGGTGATGTTGAATGAAATAATGTATGAAAGGAAAGAAAGAAGAAGGGCAGAATGTCAGACGGGCCGGCGTGCCCAATTCTTAACCCTTTGAAAATAAATATTGTTCGTTATCTCTCTCTCTCTCTCTCTCTCTCTCTCTCTCTCTCTCTCTCTCTCTCTCTCTCTCTCTCTCTCTCTCTTACCAGACTGTGGGAACTACTCGCATGTGCAGTCTTCATTACAATGAAATCATAGAGAGAGCCCAGAAATACTGTCTGTCTGTCTGTCTCTCTGTCTGTCTGTCTCTCTGTCTGTCTGTCTGTCTGACCAGATTGTGGGAACTACTCGCATGTGCAGTCTTCTTTACAGTGAAATCATAGAGAGAGCCCAGAAATACTGTCTGTCTGTCTGTCCAGACTCTGGATCTACTTGCATGTGTAGTCTTCACGGAGAGATCCCAGCAATACTACACCAGCTCGCAGAAGTCATTATCTCCCCCCCCCCCCCCCACCCCACCCTCACCCCGAGATGTCATCATCTTGTATGACATGTACAGTACTAACGCAGACCGTGACAAGCTGAAAGTAACAATTCAATGGTTAAGTCCCGACTCACATGCAGCATACATGTCGGTTCTGCTTTAGTGGAATTTATGAGTCTGTATTTGTATTGTTCCACAAAGGAACATTCAGACAGAATGCGTGCGACATTTACAGACAACGGGCGAGGAATATTTATTACACGAGATACGAGGAATGTTCAACACACGAGAGAGGAGAGATATTCAACGGAGACGAAGACATTTAATGCACGAGATACGAGAGACATTACGCAGGTAACAGACGAGAGACAGGTAACAGACAGAGAGACAGGTAACACGAAAGACAGGTACCAGACGAGAGAAAGGTAACAAACGAAAGACAGGTAAGAGACCAGAGACAGGTAAGAAATCATAGAAAGGTAACAGACGAGAGACATGTAACAGACGAGAGATATGTAACAGACGAGAGACATGTAACAGACGAGAGACACTAAGACACGAGACACGAGAGACATTCAACAGGTAAGAGATCGACACACTGGTAACAAACAAACTCACCTGTGGAGCCGACCAGAAGCTGAACTCATTTCGAGGGTTTCGGTCCATCATTCCGGAACTCCATTCGCAGCTGCAGAAACATATACAAACATATACTCAATTATAAACACAAGCTGTGATATAGCTGTCAACAAACAAACATGCAGACTCAGTTACAAACACAAGCTTTGATACAGCCGTCAACATACAAACAAATAAACTGAGTCACAAACACAAGAAATGATATAGCTATCAACTAACAAACATACAGCCTGAATTACAAACACAAGCTATAATATAACTGTGAACACACAAACCTACAGCCTGAATCGCAAACACAAGACTTCATAAAACTGTGAACAAACAAACATACAGCCTGAACCACAAACACAATTCTCAACAGTTGCATAAAACTACAATTTGTCCCGAGGCAGCCCTGGAGCTGTCATTTGATCATCACATTCTGGTGACGTGTTTATTACATTATGGTGACGTATTCATTACATTATGGTGACGTGTTCATTACATTATGGTGACGTGTTCAATCACATTCTGGTGATGTGTTCATTACATTCCGCAGGTCGGAGTTCACGCATTCATGGCTGGTCAGTATTTCCCTCACTTAGCGAACGACGAACGCAGGTGTTGAAATCTGGTCCGACCGTGCTCTGGCCGTTAGCGCAACTCTCTTTCAGCAAGGCTAAAGAGCCCACACTCAGCCCTAAGTACAAGCATCTCTTGTACTGGTCGTTGCAATCAACCTCAGCATGTATTCACTGTTTGTGATTTATTATACAGTTTTATGTTTATTAGCTTGCCGTCGCAGAATCAACCACTGTGGAGCTCATGGAGATAAATAAACAAATATCAGTGAACCAATGTAGAGCTCATGTAGAGAATTAGACAAGCACATGTGAACCAATGTGGAGCTCATGAAGAGAACTAGACAATTACATGTGAACCAATGTGGAGCTCATGGAGAGAACTAGACAAATACCAGTGACCCAATGTGGAGCTCATGGAGAGAACTAGACAAGCACATGTGAACCAATGTGGAGCTCATGGAGAGAACTAGACAAGCACATGTGAACCAATGTAGAGCTCATGGAGAATAACTAGACAAATACCAGTGATCCCAATGTGGAGCTCATGGAGAGAACTAGACAAATACCAGTGAACCAATGTGGAGCTCATGGAGAGAACTAGACAAGCACATGTGAACCAATGTGGAGCTCATGGAGAAAACTAGACAAGCACATGTGAACCAATGTAGAGCTCATGGAGAGAACTAGACAAATACCAGTGACCCAATGTGGAGCTCATGGAGAGAACTAGACAAGCACATGTGAACCAATGTGGAGCTCATGGAGAGAACTAGACAAGCACATGTGAACCAATGTAGAGCTCATGGAGAGAACTAGATAAGCACATGTGAACCAATGTAGAGCTCATGAAGAGAACTAGACAATTACATGTGAACCAATGTGGAGCTCATGGAGAGAACTAGACAAATACCAGTGAACCAATGTGGAGCTCATGGACAGAACTAGACAAATACCAGTGACCCAATGTGGAGCTCATGGAGAGAACTAGACAAATACCAGTGAACCAATGTGGAGCTCATGGAGAGAACTAGACAAGCACATGTGAACCAATGTGGAGCTCATGGAGAGAACTAGACAAGCACATGTGAACCAATGTGGAGCTCATGGAGAGAACTAGACAAGCACATGTGAACCAATGTGGAGCTCATGGAGAGAACTAGACAATCACATGTGAACCAATGTGGAGATCATGGAGAGAACTAGACAAGCACAAGTGAACCAATGTGGAGCTCATGGAGAGAACTAGACAAGCACATGTGAACCAATGTAGGGCTCATGGAGAGAACTAGACAAATACCAGTAACCCAATGTCGAGCTCATGGAGAGAACTAGACAAATACCAGTGACCCAATGTGGAGCTCACGGAGAGAACTAGACAAATACCAGTGAACCAATGTGGAGCTCATGGAGAGAACTAGACAAATACCAGTGACCCAATGTGGAGCTCATGGAGAGAACTAGACAAATACCAGTGAACCAATGTGGAGCTCATGGAGAGAACTAGACAAGCACATGTGAACCAATGTGGAGCTCATGGAGAAAACTAGACAAGCACATGTGAACCAATGTAGAGCTCATGGAGAGAACTAGACAAATACCAGTGATCCAATGTGGAACTAGAAAACCTGAGAATGGTATAACTAGAAAACCTGAGAATGGTATAACTAGAAAACCTGAGAATGGTATAACTAGAAAACCTGAGAATGGTATAACTAGAAAACCTGAGAATGGTATAACTAGAAAACCTGAGATTGGTATAACTTGAAAACCTGAGAATGGTATAACTAGAAAACCTGAGATTGGTATAACTTGAAAACCTGAGAATGGTATAACTAGAAAACCTGAGATTGGTATAACTTGAAAACCTGAGAATGGTATAACTAGAAAACCTGAGATTGGTATAACTTGAAAACCTGAGAATGGTATAACTAGAAAACATGAGATTGGTATAACTTGAAAACCTGAGAATGGTATAACTAGAAAACCTGAGAATGGTATAACTTGAAAACCTGAGAATGGTATAACTAGAAAACCTGAGATTGGTATAACGTGAAAACCTGAGAATGGTATAACTAGAAAACCTGAGAATGGTATAACTAGAAAACCTGAGAATGGTATAACTAGAAAACCTGAGATTGGTATAACGTGAAAACCTGAGAATGGTATAACTTGAAAACCTGAGAATGGTATAACTTGAAAACCTGAGAATGGTATAATTAGAAAACCTGAGATTGGTATAACGTGAAAACCTGAGAATGGTATAACTAGAAAACCTGAGAATGGTATAACTAGAAAACCTGAGAATGGTATAACTAGAAAAACCCTTTGTCTGGAATAAACAGGGACAGAATTAGAGGAAGGCTTAAAACCTCATGGAGAATAGAAGATTAAACAGAAATTAAAACATATGGAGAGGACACGACAGAGCAGCGAGGGATTGCCAAGGATGGGAGGGCTTGGGGTGAGTTGCTTGATGGAGTTATGGTCGGGACAAGAACACTGAGCTGATCCACGACTCTGGTGATCGCGTGAATTGCCGAAACATGGCCGCCCACGCTTATCGGCATGGTACATGATGATGATATGACCAATGAGGGTTCTAAAAACACTGTTTAAAAGGTTAGAGGGTCGACTACATTTCACCGGGTGTTATCCCATATAGAAAGGCACACGTCACCACACAGAGAAATGTACACATTACAGCACAGAGAAAGACACACGTTAATGCACAGACAATGGTGCACGTCACCGCACAGAGAAAGGCGCACGTTACCGCACAGAGGTAGGCGCACGTTAAATCACAGCGAAAGGCGCACGTCACCGCGGAGAGAAAAGCGCACGTTACCACACAGAAAAAGGCACACGTTACCGCACAGAAAAAGGTGCACATTACCGCACAGAGAAAGGCGCACGTTAAATCACAGAGAAAGGCGCACGTTACTGCACAGAGAAAGCGCACGTTAAAACACAAAGAAAGACGCAAGTTCCCGCACAAAGAAAGGCGTACGTTACCGCACAGAGAAAGGCGCACGTTTCCGCACAGTGAAAGGCGCACGTTAAATCACAGAGAAAGGGGCACATTAAATCACAGAGAATGACGCACGCTAAATCACAGAGAAAGGCTCACGTTAAATCACAGAGAAAGGCACAAGTTATATAACAGAGAAAGGCGCACGTTACCGCACAGAGAAAGGCGCACGTTAAATCACAGAGAAAGGCAAATATTACCACTATAGAAAGGCGAACGTTACGGCACAGAGAAAGACGCACGTCACCTCACAGAGAAAGCGGCACATTAAATCATAGATAAAGACGCACGCTAAATCACAGAGAAAGGCTTACGTTAAATCACAGAGAAAGGCGCACATTACCACTCAGAGAAAGGCGCACGTTAAATAACAGAGAAAGGCGCACATTGCCGCACAGACAAAGGCGTACGTTACCACGTAGAGAAAGGCGCACGTAAATCACAGAGAAAGGCGCACGTTATATCATAGAGAAAGGCGCATTTTAACGGACAGAGAAAGGCGCACGTGAAATCACAGAGAAAGACGCACGTTAAATCATAGATGAAGGTGCGCGTTACCGCACAGAGAAATGTGCACATTAAATCACAGAGAAAGACGCATCTTACCGCACAGAGAAAGGCGCATGTTAAATCACAAAGAAAGGCGCACGTTAAATCACAGAGAAAGACGCACGTTCCCCCACAAAGAAAGGCGTACGTAACCGCACAGAGAAATGCGCACGATAAAT
Source organism: Cepaea nemoralis (assembly GCA_014155875.1). Taxonomy (NCBI): domain Eukaryota; kingdom Metazoa; phylum Mollusca; class Gastropoda; order Stylommatophora; family Helicidae; genus Cepaea; species Cepaea nemoralis. Next base: position 151,654 of record JACEFZ010001337.1, read on the forward strand.
CACAGAGGAAGGTGCACGTTAAATCACAGAGAAAGGCGCGCGTTAAATCACAGAGAAAGGTGCGCGTTAAATCACACAGAAAGGCTCAAGTTAAATCACAGAGAAAGGTGCACGTTAAATCACAGAGAAAGGCGCATGTTACCGCGCAGAGAAAGGTGCACGTTACCGCACAGAGAAAAGCACATGTTAAATCACAGAGAAAGGTACACGTTACTGCACAGGAAAGGCACATGTTAAATCACGGAGAAAGGTGCAAGATAAATCACAGAGAAAGGCACGCGTTAAATCACAGAGAAAGTTGGACATTACCGCACAGACAAAGGAACACGTTACCACACAGAGAAAGACGCACGTTAACGCACAGAGAAAGACGCACGTTAACGCACAGAGAAAGGCGCAAGTCACCGTACAGAGAAAGGCGCACGTTAAATCACAGAGAAAGGGGCACATTAAATCACAGAGAAAGGCGCACGCTAATTCACTGAGAAAGGCGCACATTATCACGCAGAGAAAGGCGCACGTTAATTAACAGAGAAAGGTGCACATTGCGGCACAGACAAAGGCGTACGTTACCGCGTAGAGAAAGGCGCACATAAATCACAGAAAAAGGCTCACGTTATATCATAGAGAAAGGCCATTTTAACGGACAGAGAAAGGCGCACGTGAAATCACAGAGAAAGACGCACGTTAAATCATAGATAAAGGTGCGCGTTACCGCACAGAGAAATGTGCACATTAAATCACAGAGAAAGACGCATCTTACCGCACAGAGAAAGGCGCACGTTAAATCACAAAAAAAGGGCACGTTAAATCACAGAGAAAGACGCACGTTCCCCCACAGAGAAAGGCATACGTAACCGCACAGAGAAATGCGCACGATAAATCACAGAGGAAGGTGCACGTTAAATCACAGAGAAAGGCGCGCGTTAAATACAGAGAAAGGTGCGCGTTAAATCACACATAAAGGCTCAAGTTAAATCACAGAGAAAGGCGCACGTTAAATCACAGAGAAAGGCGCATGTTACCGCGCAGAGAAAGGCGCATGTTACCGCGCAGAGAAAGGCGCACGTTACCGCACAGAGAAAAGCACATGTTAAATCACAGAGAAAGGTACACGTTACTGCACAGGAAAGGCACATGTTAAATCACAGAGAAAACGTGCAAGATAAATCACAGAGAAAGGCACGCGTTAAATCACAGAGAAAGGCGCACGCTAATTCACAGAGAAAGGCGCATGTTAAATCACAGAGAAAGGCGCACGTTAAATCACAGAGAACGGCGCACATTGCCGCAAAGGCAAAGCCGTACGTTACCGCGTAGAGAAAGGTGCACGTAAATCACAGAGAAAGTTGCACGTTAAATCATAGAGAAAGGCGCATCTCACCGCACAGACAAAGGCGCACGTTACCGCACAGAGAAAGACGCACGTTAACGCACAGAGAAAGGCGCACGTTATCGCACCAAGAAAGGCGCACGTTAAATCACAGAGAAAGGCGCACGTTTCCGCTCAGAGAAAGGCACACGTTAAATCACATAGAAAGGCTCACGTTACAGCACAGAGAAAGGCACACGTTACCCCACACAAAAATGTCCAAATTATTATTATCATTATTATCTGAAAATAGGATCTTTCATTTTTGGAGAGAAGGAGCGAATTCCCGCCGGCAAAATAGAAGAGAACTGGAGATATCATGTCATAGCGGCATATTAGAGTTTTTGCATATTAATTAAGTGACGGAGGAGATCGAGAATTTGGTTCTGCGCGTGCGCTGAAGCGAGGAGAATGCGCGCGTGCCGAGAGCTGGGGGTCTGGTCATGTGCGTAACTGGAACAACGGAACCTGATATGTGGTCACGTGATGCGCCTGGCAGATCTAGGAAGAGGGAGAGAGGGCGATGGCGAGAAGAGATCGGGGGACTAGTTAGGAGTGACATCATTAGACGTGGGGTCACAGGGAGACCCACTCACTGGGTTGCAGCCGGAGAGGCAGGGGCAGGGTAGGACGTGTGAAGGGGGGAGGACTAGTAGAGATAACTAATTTGTGATAAGATTGTGATGGCGGTGTTAACAGTGATGATGATACAGGATAGCTGTAGTTCTATCCCCACTGCACTAGGAACCCATGGAATATCTTTAAGCAATATCTGCCTGCCCATCGCTGGCGATCATATTTCCTCGGAGACACATAGGGGGTCGTCACTGGAGCTAAGGAGTTCGAACTTTGCGCGACACTTTCGACAGGCCGCGCTGAGGAAAGAGATCGGGACATTATAGGACAACATGAAATCCATCCGCCTGCCTGTGACATGCCTTGTTGTTGATGATAAGTCAATGTCCAGTCGACTTTCACCAGCCTGCCTGTGACAAGCCTTGTTGATGATATGTCAATGTCCAGTCGACTTTCATCCGTCCATCCACTCCATCCGTTCATTTATCTGGCTGATGCCAGATATATATGTGGGGGATGTGTGTGTGTGTGGGGGGGGGGAGATGTGTGTGTGTGTAGGAAGATGTGTGTGGGGAGATTGGTGTATGGGGGAGTGTGTGTGTGTGTGTGTGTGTGTGTGTGGGCAGATGTGTGTGCGGGTAATTGTGTATGAAGAGAGCAGATTTGTGAAAGCCATGTGTGGGACGTATTCTGAGGCGGTGGAGATGTGTGGAAGGCAGAGGTGTGGTGGGCAGATGTGTTGTGGGCAGATGTGCTGTGGGCAGATGTGTGATGGGCAGATATGTGGTAGGCAGATGTGTGGTAGGCAGATGTGTGGAAGGCAGATATGTGAAAGGTAGATGTGTGGGGGAAGATATGTGTGTATGCGGGAAGATGTGTGGAATGCAGATGTTTAGGGGCAGATATGTATGTGGGTTTGCGGGAAGATGTGTGGAAGGCAGATGTGTGGAGAGCAGATGTGGGAGAAGAGAAGATGAATGGAAGACAGATTTGTGGAAGGCTTGGAAGAGAGATGAGGGGAAGTTGAGTGGAAGACAGGTGTTTGGAAGGCAGATGTGTGGAAGGCAGATGTGTGGAAGGCAGATGTGTGGTGGGAAGACTGTGGAAGGCACATGTGGGGGGATGTGTGGAAGATAGATGTGGGGGGAAATGTGTCGAAGGCAGATGTGGGAGGGGGAAGGGAGATGTGTGGAAGGCAGATGTGGGGGGAAGATGTGTGGAGGGCATATGTGGAGGAAAGATGTGTGGAAAGCAGATGTGGAGGGAAGTTGTGAAGAGGGAGATTTGGGGGTGGAGAGATGTGGGGGGATGTGGGGGAGGGAGATGTGTGGACGGCAGATGTGGTGGGAAGATGTGGCGAAGGCAGACGTGGGGGGGGGGGGTGAGATTTGTGGAAGGCAGATGTGTGTGGGGGAGGGGACTGAGTGGAAGGCAGATGTGTGTGGGGGAGGGGACTGAGTGGAAGGCAGATGTGGTGGGGGAGGGGGGTGAGATGTGTGGAAGGCAGATGTGTGTGGAGGAGGGGACTGAGTGGAAGGCAGATGTGTGTGGGGGAGGGTGACTGATGTGGAAGGCAGATGTGTGTGGGGGAGGGGACTGAGTGGAAGGCAGATGTGTGTGGGGGAGGGGGACTGAGTGGAAGGCAGATGTGTGTGGGGGAGGGGACTGAGTGGAAGGCAGATGTGTGTGGGGGAGGGGACTGAGTGGAAGGCAGATGTGTGTGGGGGAGGGGACTGAGTGGAAGGCAGATGTGTGTGGGGGAGGGGACTGAGTGGAAGGCAGATGTGTGTGGGAGAGGGGACTGAGTGGAAGGCAGATGTGTATGGGGGAGGGGACTGAGTGGAAGGCAGATGTGTGTGGGGGAGGGGACTGAGTGGAAGGCAGATGTGTGTGGGGGAGGGGACTGAGTGGAAGGCAGATGTGTGTGGGGAGGGGACTGAGTGGAAGGCAGATGTGTGTGGGGGAGGGGACTGAGTGGAAGGGCAGATGTGTGTGGGGGAGGGGACTGAGTGGAAGGCAGATGTGTGTGGAGGAGGGGACTGAGTGGAAGGCAGATGTGTGTGGGGGAGGGGGACTGAGTGGAAGGCAGATGTGTGTGGGGGAGGGGACTGAGTGGAAGGCAGATGTGTGTGGGGGAGGGGACTGAGTGGAAGGCAGATGTGTGTGGGGGAGGGGACTGAGTGGAAGGCAGATGTGTGTGGGGGAGGGGACTGAGTGGAAGGCAGATGTGTGTGGGGGAGGGGACTGAGTGGAAGGCAGATGTGTGTGGGGGAGGGGACTGAGTGGAAGGCAGATGTGTGTGGGGGAGGGGACTGAGTGGAAGGCAGATGTGTGTGGGGGAGGGGACTGAGTGGAAGGCAGATGTGTGTGGGGGGAGGGGACTGAGTGGAAGGCAGATGTGTGTGGGGAGGGGACTGAGTGGAAGGCAGATGTGTGTGGGGGAGGGGACTGAGTGGAAGGCAGATGTGGAGTAAGATGTGTAGAAGGCAGATGTATAGTGGATAGATGAGCGGATGGAAGATGTGGGGGGAGGGATAGATGAGCGGATGGAAGATGTGGGGGGAGGGACAGATGAGCGGATGGAAGATGTGGGGGGAGGGATAGATGAGCGGATGGAAGATGTGGGGGGAGGGATAGATGAGCGGATGGAAGATGTGGGGGGAGGGATAGATGAGCGGATGGAAGATGTGGGGGGAGGGATAGATGAGCGGATGGAAGATGTGGGGGGAGGGACAGATGAGCGGATGGAAGATGTGGGGGGAGGGATAGATGAGTGGACGAAGATGTGGGGGGGGGGGGGGGGGTGGTAGATGAGTGCATGGAGATGTCGGTGAAGAGCAGAGATGAGTGGAAGGTGGATGAATGTAAGTGAAGTGGTATACGCGATAAACTGAAATGGTAGACGAGCAGATATGGGTGACGAGCAGATATTGGTGACGAGCAGATATTGGTGTCAAGCAGATATGGACGTGAAGGGCAGGGAGTAAAATATGTCTTTTAGCAATGCCTTGATAATGAACTAAACCGGATAATGTGACAGGTAGGAGGATCTTTGACAGCTAGAAATGTGACAGGTAGGTGGATGTTTGACAACTAGAAATGTGGTAAGCCCCAGGCAAGAAGGCAGCCTTGTGGAAAGTACATATCAGACGGTCCAGCCTTTTTAACGGTCGTTGAAAGACAAACCAATCAGCTACCAGCTACCGCCATGTTCGTGGGCAGTAACCCCGCCCACTGGCTATAGTGACTGCTGATTGGCGTACATGACCCAGGTGAATCTGGGGTCAACGGACGGTAACTCTACCTGGATCTCCTTGGGGGAGCTGTCCGTGACCTATTTGTTGAAGTACCCGTAATCCCAATTCTAGACTTGGCGTTGGTTCTCTTGTGAAGTTTCAGCCAATCGCTTTCCGAGAAGCGGCGCAGTGAAATAAAAGACAGGTAAATGGCAAAGTGAAATATAGGACAGGTGGATACGGTTATATAAGACAGGTAGATATGGTTATATAAGACATATAGATATAGGTAAATAATATAGGTAGATACGATTATATAAGACAGGCAGATATGGGTATATAAGACATATAGATATAGGTAAATAATATAGGTAGATACGATTATATAAGACAGGCAGATATGGGTATATAAGACAGGTAGATATGGTTGCATATGAGAGGTAGATATGAGTATATAATATAGGTAGATATGGTTACATATTACAGGTAGATATGGTTACATATGAGAGGTAGATATGAGTATATAATATAGGTAGATATGGTTGCATATTACAGGTAGATATGGTTACATATGAGAGGTAGATATGAGTATATAATATAGGTAGATATGGTTGCATATTACAGGTAGATATGGTTACATATGAGAGGTAGATATGAGTATATAATATAGGTAGATATGGTTGCATATTACAGGTAGATATGGTTACATATGAGAGGTAGATATGAGTATATAATATAGGTAGATATGGTTGCATATTACAGGTAGATATGGTTACATATGAGAGGTAGATATGACTATATAATATAGGTAGATATGGTTGCATATTACAGGTAGATATGGTTACATATGAGAGGTAGATATGAGTATATAATATAGGTAGATATGGTTGCATATTACAGGTAGATATGGTTACATATGAGAGGTAGATATGAGTATATAATATAGGTAGATATGGTTGCATATTACAGGTAGATATGGTTACATATGAGAGGTAGATATGAGTATATAATATAGGTAGATATGGTTGCATATTACAGGTAGATATGGTTACATATGAGAGGTAGATATGAGTATATAATATAGGTAGATATGGTTGCATATTACAGGTAGATATGGTTATATATGACAGGTAGATATGAGTATATAATATAGGTAGATATGGTTGCATATTACAGGTAGATATGGTTATATATGACAGGTAGATATGAGTATATAATATAGGTAGATATGGTTGCATATTACAGGTAGATATGGTTACATATGAGAGGTAGATATGAGTATATAATATAGGTAGATATGGTTGCATATTACAGGTAGATATGGTTACATATGAGAGGTAGATATGAGTATATAATATAGGTAGATATGGTTGCATATTACAGGTAGATATGGTTACATATGAGAGGTAGCTATGAGTATATAATATAGGTAGATATGGTTGCATATTACAGGTAGATATGGTTACATATGAGAGGTAGATATGAGTATATAATATAGGTAGATATGGTTGCATATTACAGGTAGATATGGTTATATATGACAGGTAGATATGAGTATATAATATAGGTAGATATGGTTGCATATTACAGGTAGATATGGTTATATATGACAGGTAGATATGAGTATATAATATAGGTAGATATGGTTGCATATTACAGGTAGATATGGTTATATATGACAGGTAGATATGAGTATATAATATAGGTAGATATGGTTGCATATTACAGGTAGATATGGTTATATATGACAGGTAGATATGGTTATATAAGACAGGTCAATATGGTTATATAAGACAGGTAGATATAGTTGTATATGATTGGTAAATATGGTTATATAAGACAGACAGACATGTTTATATAAGATAGATAGATATAGTTGCATAAGACAGGTTCATATGGTTATATAAGACAGACAGATATGTTATATAAGACAGATGGATATGATTATAATAGATATGGTTATATAAGATATGTAGATATGGCTATATATGATGGATAGATATGGTTATACAAGATAGGTAGATATGTTTATATAAGACATATTGTCGGATGTGTCGGCCTAACGGTACAAAAACGCAGCTCTGCTGCCAACAGGCACAACGCAATAACGTCCGAAAAAAACAAACAAAAAAAACAAAAACAAAAAAAAAACTCTGGATGATATCAGAAGAAGATATAAGACATATAGATATCGGTATATAAGACATATAGATATGGGTATATAAGACATATAGATATGGTTATATAAGACATATAGATATGGGTATATAAGACATATAGATATGGTTATATAAGACATATAGATATGGGTATATAAGACATATAGATATGGTTATATAAGACATATAGATATGGGTATATAAGACATATAGATATGAGTATATAAGACATATAGATATGGTTATATAAGACATGTAGATATGGTTATATAAGACATGTAGATATGGTTATATAAGACATGTAGATATGGTTATATAAGACATGTAGATATGGTTATATAAGACATATAGATATGGGTATATAGGATAGGTAGATACGGGTATCTAAGACAGGTATCCATGGGTATATAAGACAGGTATATATGGGTATATAAGATTGATAGATATGGTATATAAGATAGGTAGATATGGGTATATAATAAGATAGGTAGATATGGGCATGCAAGACAGGTAGATATAGATAAGTAAAACATAGCTTTGTTATAAAAGACAGGTAGATATAGGTTTGTAAAACTGTTAGGTTTGTTATAAAAGACAGGTAGATATAGGTTTGTAAAACTGTTTGGTTTGTTATAAAAGACAGGTAGATATAGGTTTGTAAAACTGTTAGGTTTGTTATAAAAGACAGGTAGATATAGGTTTGTAAAACTGTTAGGTTTGTTATAAAAGACAGGTAGATATAGGTTTGTAAAACTGTTAGGTTTGTTATAAAAGACAGGTAAATATAGGTTTGTAAAACTGTTAGGTTTGTTATAAAAGACAGGTAGATATAGGTTTGTAAAACTGTTAGGTTTGTTATAAAAGACAGGTAGATATAGGTTTGTAAAACTGTTAGGTTTGTTATAAAAGACAGGTAGATATAGGTTTGTAAAACTGTTAGGTTTGTTATAAAAGACAGGTAGATATGCAAACTAGATGTGCGTTGAAAACTGTAAAAGTGTGTTCACCAATTTAAGGTGAGTCGTGACTCACCATCTGAGCCAGGCAATGACGTCATAGGCAGCTCAGATATCGTCTGCCTCTAGTGGAGACTCCGAGGGTGCCAAAGTCTTGACAAGTCCATGAGGGTGGGGGGGGGGGGGGAAAGAGGGGTGTGACCTTTGATGAACTATGCATGGATTCGATTTCACAGGTAGTGCACACCCTAATCTCTCTCGCGACTACCGGAACACGGGGGCAAGCCTCACCTGTGCAGACTGGCATTTGCTTATTTATTATGTATTATCATCATGAAGTGCCTTGCCGGCTGGCGTGGGCGAGCATGCCGCTCCACAAATTGCGATCTCCGACGTCATGGATCAATTCGTGTGTTGAATTTTTTCC
>JACEFZ010001338.1:0-12500 GCA_014155875.1 Cepaea nemoralis
GAAAAATTTTTGTAGATGTGTGTTGTAGATGATGATATTCTTGTAGATGATGATGTTGATGATGATGATGTTGTAGATGATTATATTCTTGTAGATGATGAGGATGTTGTTGATGATGATATTGTTGTAGATGATGATGGTGTTGATGATGATATTGTTGTAGATGATGAGGATGTTGTTGATGATGATATTGTTGTAGATGATGATGGTGTTGATGATGATATTGTTGTAGATGATGAGGATGTTGTTGATGAAGATATTGTTGTAGATGATGATGTTGTAGATGATGATATTCTTGTAGATGATGATGATGATGTTGATGATGATGATGTTGTAGATGATGATATTCTTGTAGATGATGAGGATGTTGTTGATGATGATATTGTTGTAGATGATGATGTTGTAGATGATGATATTCTTGTAGATGATGAGGATGTTGTTGATGATGATATTGTTGTAGATGATGTTGATGTTGATGATGATATTCTTGTAGATGATGAGGATGTTGTTGATGATGATATTGTTGATGATGATGATGATGTTGGTGTTGTTGATGATGATGTTGATGATGATAATGTTGTTTCTGATGATGATGATGTTGTTTCTAATGATGATGTTATTGTTACTGATGATGTTGTTGTTATTATTGATGATGATGGTGATGATATTGTTTTTGTAGTTCATGTGATGAAGATGTTGATGTGATGATGATCATGTTGTTGTAGTTGGTATGATGAAGATGTTGATGTGATGATGATGATCATGTTGATGTTGATAATGTTTGTGTAGTTGGTGGGATAATGATGACGTTGTGATGACAATGATGATCATGTTGGTGGTGATAATGTTTTTGTATTTGATGTGATGAAGATTTTGTTCTGATGATAATGGTGGTCAAGTTTTTGTAGTTGATGTGATGAAGATGTTGTGTTGATCAGGTTGCTCACTCGTGAAAGACTTGAATAACTGGAGTCTGTTGATAACTTAGTTTCATCCTGGTAAATAAACAGCACTCTTTCTAACTATGATCATGAGCTCTCCATCCGGTGAATGCCAGACATGGATGCTAACAATCTAGCATCTCATCTCATCTCATCTCATCATATTCCTCTTGTACCTTGCAGTGTCGAGGTGAAGTATAAACTTCGTGAGAGTGCCCGATTATGGGCTTCATATATCGATATTCCCATGGACTCTGCTATTCCCTCCGTCCAACGTTTACATGGTTGGCCTCTTCCTCTGATTCCATCTGGTCTGTACATCATTGCTTGTTGTGGTTGCTGTTGACTGGTAACCCTACTTGCATGGCCAAACCATTTGACTTGCTGCTTTCTAATAAAATCTAGTGCTGCTTTAACCCCACTTTAGTCCTGATTTCTTCATTTCTGATCTTATCTCTTCTTGATACGTTGAGTATTCTTCTCAGGAATCTCATTTCTGTTGTTGTGACTTTTCTTTTCTCTTTTTCTGTCATTGTCCAGGTTTGGCATTGGTAGCATAGAGTTGGTAGGAAGATTGTGTTGTAAAGTGCTTTCTTAGTAGTTATTGATACATATTTGTTCTTTAGTATTGGTGCCATTTGTTCAATGAGTTGATTTGCCTTATTGCACCTATTTTTGATCTTGTCTTCTGATCTGCCATTTGATGATATTATACTTCCTAGGTACTTGAAACTCTTTACTTGTTTCAAGGGATGTTCGTTTAGGTGAATTGTTGTTATTTGTTCTTCTTTAGTTATAGTCATTACCTCTGCTTTGCTTGTGCTAATTTTCATGTTATGTTCCCTACACATTTCGTTTAGACTATTCATGTTGTCTTGTAATTCAGCTTCTGATTTTGCTGTTAGTGCTTAGTCGTCTGCAAACAGGAGTTCTCTAATGGTTAGATTTGCAGATGGTTCTTTTTCTGTGTTCTCGTCATGCGGTATTCTTGCTGTCTCTGCTTGGCTGGTTTCTTTACCTATGTTGTCTATACATGCTATGAACGAGAGAGGGGACAGGACACAACCTTGTTGTACTCCAGATCTTATGGTGAAGGGTTCTGAGTGTCCTCCAGTTGCTCTCACTATGCATTCACTGTTGTTGTATAAACTTCTACATAGGTTTGTTAGATGTGTATTCACTCCATATTGTTAAAGGATTTCCCACAGCTTGTTTCTATCTACTCTATCGAATGCCTTTTCTTGGTCGACAAAGACTAAGTAGAGTGTTTCATCTAGTATCATCATGGGAAATTGCAGTGACTCTCTTGCAATCTCACAGCATGCAAAGTGTGGATCCTCAACAGGCTTCATCACAAAGGAGACCATGATTGCTCCTCCCTTCCTTGACCTGACTAGTGCCTACACAGGATGTCCCACTTGGAGATAAATATCCTGGCACATCAGCCCATATAGATATATGGTATTAAATAATTTGCTACATATAATGTGACATATAATAACATGTGACAGTATTATGTGACATCCCGGGGCAATAAAAATAATTTCATCATATTTATTGCTTTATTTGTCATGAATTGCTTGTGATAAAATTAAAGTTATGTTATTCATTTTTGCATTGTGGCTTTCATCATCATCCTGTGACATGCCGACAATCATGCAGTTGTCACTTAGTTTTCACATTTATCTCTCCTATAACGTGACCCATAAATAGTTATTGTCTTCATGTAACTTCTCCAATTAATTTAGGGGTTTCAATTGTGTCTCATTCATTTTCGTTCATCCCTAATTGTCTGTGTATTTGACATGGAAACCACATTTCCACTGCCATTAAATAGATTTTTCTTAGTTTGTCTGCTTATTGTCCATGTTTCACATGCATATAATAGTGTAGATTCTATATTGCACTTCAACTCTTCTCACTGCAAATGATAGTATAGATTCTAATATCACTTCAACACTTTTTTTCTCACTGCATATAATAGTATAGATTCCCCGGGAAGGTTAACCCGGTCAACAAATGCCCGCAGAAGTCGGATGTGTCGGCCTAACGGCGCAAGAACGCAGCTCTATTGTAAACAGGCACAACGCAATCACATCCGAAAAAAAACTCCGGATGAACGAAGAAGAAGAAGAAGTATAGATTCTATATAGCACTTCAACATTCTTTTTCTCACTGCAAATATTAGCTTATTGTAGCTTTATATGGATTTTATTTTGTTTCTTTCAGGTGTCAGTTTGGCAAAACATACACAGAAACATTGAGTAACAACAAGTACAGCTTTAATGGATTTGGGGACTTTGTTTTGTTCAAATCAGGGTAAGTTATAATGTGATTATGATTCTTCCTTGACAATAATTTATTTTTCATACTGATTCTGTCTTGATTCTAAACGAAAACCCTAACCTGCACATTTCACGACAACTACACTGGCCAGGCGACTTTAATTCCTCAGACTCCTGTCCTACATCGCAAGGTCCTATATAGACAGTAAATACCAGGTTTTTTTTCCACAGACAGTGATTTTTTCCATTCTCTGTTCTACATGAACCTTCTGGCAAATATAAAATACCACAATGTCTTCCTCTGCACTCCAGTGCAGAAGAGTTACAATAATAAAAGTAAGTAGAGTATAGGAATAAACAATGATCACAATGGTATGTGTCATTTTATTTTGAGATTACCTCTTACCCTCAGTCCACAACAGAGGAATAATTAGTGATCAAATAGTGAGGCTGTGTTTGGAACAAAGCTTTGCAAAATGGATGCCGCACGATCATGACAAAATTTGACCCATCATGATCGTTTTTAGTCATTGGAAATATGGACCTAATAATGTATTCTCATATTCTCTTTAATGTCATGCAGTCATTATGTGTATGTTTTCTTATCTCTTTTTTGCAGAGAAGTAGAGATACAGATAAAAACACAGATAAATGCTAATACAAATACAACTTCAATCAAAGCACTGGCTATCAAGGTAAGCTGCAGTTTGTATTTTTATTACTGTTGATATAATTATTCAAAATAGGAGATTAGGAGAATTCTGGTAACAATTAGCATTCTTTTGTTTCTTACTCTGTTAACAAAATTGCCTTTATTGTTGTTGTTGTTGTTGTTCTTCTTCTTCTTCTTCTTCTTCTTCTTCTTCTTCTTCTTCTTCTTCTTCTTCTTCTTCTTCTTCTTCTTCTTCTTTTTTGCTACTGTTGCTATTGTTTTTTATGATTACTATAACATATACTGCTGCTACTGTTACTACTACGCATATTATTGCTTGTCAGGGTTCTGGAGGTTTATATGTTTGGGTTAGATCCCAGCGCTCAACCGTACATTGCTGTTTATATTGTGGCACATATATTACCCAAGCGCTGGTGCCGATACCTGGACTTTTAGCGTGGCGATACATATTATACAATTGTTGCTGCTGTGGTCACATTTCTGTGCCAATGCCTTTCTGCCTGGTGATGCTGTGTTCTTCTTACTGTAGCCATCTCCGTTATGTTATTATGTTATGGTTAAACTCTTCCACTCTGCACAATCTGTAACAACTCACGATTTAGAACACAACTCGACATTTCCTCAAGAACACAACACTGATGCTAGTTTCACTATTATATTATTTCTAAGTATTGTACAGTTCACATTATCATGTATACAATATGTCTGTTAATCTTACACAATACCCAGAGTCTATAATGACTACAAAATCTAACTAAGAATGTAGCGGCACATTGTGTCGCCATTGCTACTTGAAACAAGAACTAGGTCCACACTTGACCGTGGCTCAAGCCCAACTGATCTTGAAGGTGACGCTACATCCTTTCACGGAGCATCCCTAGTGCTTTTCATGCTCTTGTGACCAAGTCTTGTGGCGGGTCACTTTGCATGGTCTCCTCATACAGACCACACTTTTTCCCAAACCATGCCATGATCTATAACTCTATAAACTCGATTATGGCATTGCTGTTGTTCTACATGTTTCTATAATAAGAAGCTAATATATATACATATATGTGTACCCCCACTCTGACCATGAGTCATGCTTCATGCACCCATGTAGATGATGATGTCATCTGGGCATGAATGCTGTTCTGCCAGTTCACTTAGAAATCTGCAAACCATTTTTTTTTTATTTTAAATTATTTGTTGGTGAGATTATGTTGATCATTATTGTTTTGTGTATGTACACTTCCACATATTTTTGTTTGATGATTATGACATCCACCTACTGCCTTGGAAATCTGGGATTTGATCCCCTCCAAGATAACAACAGTAGATACAGTTATCCCCAAGCTAGATCATAAATGACTGAATTAACATGTGACAACATAATATAGGTAAAGATTGCATAAATGCTTAGCAACAACATATTATAAATAAAGATTGCATAAACACATAACAACATATTATAAGGAAAAGTGTTAGTTGCATATCCTTTACAGGACGTGGCAGTCAGCACCGGCACTTTTTGGCTGTCTGTGATCTCTTGGCAAGTTTACATTCAGTAGTTTGCCATTGTTTTCTGAATGACCGACACCCATACCATTTTATTAAAAAACTCAACCCAAGGCAGACTGCTGCCAAATTGCCTGCAGCTGTGTTTCACTTGCGTTATGCGGGATCATGAATTGCATCCGTAACTCCTTCACCATGGAGCCGGCATATTATAAGGAAACACTGCATAAATATGTAACATCACATAAGATGTGACTGCATAAACACATTACAGGAGCATAATACAAGAAAAGAGTGCATTAACACATAACAGCAACATATAAGAAATGACTAAATAAAGACAAAACAATAACACAATACAGGGATTGACTGCATAAACACAGAACAATAACATATTACAAAGAAAGATTGTATAAACACACAACATATTATAAGGAAAGACTGCATAAAAACTTAACAACATATTACAAGGAAAGATACAATAAAGAGATAACAGTATACTGAAAAAAAGATTGGAAAAACAGATAACAACCTATTACAAGGAAAGACTGCATAAACACATAACAATAATATAATACAAGAAAAGATTCCATAAACACATGCCAATAACAATACGAGGAAAGTGTATAAACACATAACAGCATAATACAAAGAAAGAATGTATGTATAAACATATAAAAATAACATAATATGTGACAATACTGCATGAACACACAACAGCACAATACAAGGAATTATTGCATAAACACATAACAAAAACATAAAACAAGGAAAGACTGAATTAACACATAACACCGTAATGAAGTAACACATAACAACGCCCATGAAAGGAAAAACTTAATTAACACATAACAACATCATGAACAGAAAGACAGTATTAACACATAACAAGAAAGTAAATAATATCACTAACAGAGTTCGAATGATATCCTAATTTAAAAACTCTTGTGAAAGAAACAACGGTGACTCTAAGTGTAATATTTTGTTTTTTATCTACAGACAGCAGACAATACAAGCAGCATCAAATTTTACCTGGAGTCATCTAATCTTACATATCTTACATGGAATGTCACATCCAGTCCAGTAACCAAGCCAGACAATAATACTTACATTATGGGAATTAATCAGTCTAGTATTACTCTCTTGCTTCCTACAGTCTATTTAACTGTGAGTACAGTGTAAGAACATAAGTCTGAGTAGTATATTAACCTGTTGTTAACTGATTGCGTGTGAGTGGGCAGGTGGTTGGCTGGATGGTTTCTTGGTTGATTGGTTAATTGCTTGGTTGGTTGATTGCTTAATTAGCTGGTTGGTTGATTGGTTAGTTGGTTTGGTTATTGTTTGGTTAGTTGATTAGTTGGTTGGTTCCTTTATTGTTTGTTTTGATTGGTATATATTATCTGTTTATCCAGCTGGTTTGTTGTTTGGTTTTGTAGGTGGTGTTTTGTTGCTTGGTTGGTTGTTTAGGTAATTGGTTGGTTAGGTGGATTAGTTGGTGGTTGGCTGATTGGTGGGGGTGAGTGTGTCGGTTGATTGGTTGGTTTACTACCACCAAATGGAAATGCAAGAATATGAAGAGATGATACCATACTGTTTCATCAAATCTGACAGTATTCTAAGCAGCCATCTGCAAGAAAAGATTACACTGACTCTTTTCTTAGAATGAGAAACACGGACAGAAACTGCCAGAAATACAGACAGACAGAGATATAAAAACACAGAGACAGGGCCTATATGGAGATAAAGAAACACAAGCAGAGACACAGACAGCCTTAGATACGAGAAATACAGACAGAGACACAGATGGAGATACAAAAACACAGAGACAAAGAAAAAGACAGCCAGAGGAAAATGAGAGACACAGATGAAGTTATGAGACACAGACAAGGCTACAAATGAAGATACAAAATCACTGAGAAGGAACCATAAATTGAAGCACAGATAGAGACAAAGATGAAGATTCTGAGACACATACACAGGCAGAAACACAGATGGAGAGATAGAAACACTGACAGAGATATAGATTGGAATACAGAGATGCAGACAGATACACAGATGGAGGTAGAGAGACAGAATCAAAGGTCAAAGAGAGACACATGCAGAATCAGAAACAGATTCATATATGGAGATGTTATGTTATGTTATGTTATGTTATGTTATGTTATGTCAAACGACTTCACTGCACATTGGGCATTTCCATGTGTGCTCAGTCCTCCAATGCAGCAACCATCTGAAAACATTACTGCTCACTGTTTCCAAGGGGTTTGGTCATAATATTTCCTCTCTTGACCTCAAAGATGGCATCGAAGTGCTTGGCCATCACTTCCAATTCTTGTAGTCGGGTTAACATGAGAGTCTCATCAATACTCACTAGCCAAGTCCATATGGCATTAACTATATCAGCCTTGTCCATGCTTCTTCCCTTTTGTATTGGTGCATTTTGCTTGCTGTTCATTGCCTTTTACTCTGCATTGTCCGTGTACAGACATCCAGGTGAGTGATGTGAAGCTTGACTTCCAAATGCTGTTTCTCCATTCAAAGTGAAGACTGCTAATTGTGATTTTCTGTACCATACGGATGGCATCTGATACGATTATCACGTTTGTGACTTCCTGTTCTGCTGCCCATGCCAGTGCTTTGAGGATAGTGGCGTCTCCATGGTCATTCTTGATGTAGTTTTCTGGAAAGCACACCTACCATCTTTGATTGTTTTCCCCATCCGTAGTGACTATGAACCATGCTTCACACACCTGCCTGTGTAGATGGTGGTGTATTTTGAATGCGAATGCAGTTATAATTGTTCCCTTATCTCATCGTTGACCCCTGCAGGCAGCAGACCTCTGTGGCATATAACTAGTGAAATGATATCCTGGGAGTGTTCTTGCTTGATTATGGATACATCAGCCCATTCTTCTCCATGTTGGAGATTATCCAAGGGACTGAGCTGTTTGATTATCTCTTCAGCCTTGACCATCCAGGAGCGACCTCTTTTGAGGCACATTACCTTTCTGACATCAAGAGTGCTCTGTGGGGGATATTTTTTTATTTGGTGATACTCTCATTTTAAGAGATAAAGGACAACAGAAGAGGATACTGCCATGTATGCCTTGACCTGTGCAGTTTTGTGCCTGGGGGGCATTGTCAGTAGATCAAGGGCATATCATATTACAATGCCATTAATACACAGATGGACATAGAGGCAGGCAGGCTGACAGACAGACACACAGATAGATGGTAATACAGACACAGACCGGCAGGCAGCCACAGTCTGGTAAAACACACACATAGACAGACTGGTAAAATACACACACATAGACAAACTGGCACAGCACACACATAGACAGACTTGCACAACACACACATAGACAGACTGGTAAAACACACATAGACAGACTGGTAAAATACACACACATAGACAAACTGGCACAGCACGTATATATACAGACTGGTACAACACACACACATAGACAGACTGGTAAAATACACACACATAGACAAACTGGCACAGCACGTATATATACAGACTGGTACAACACACACACATAGACAGACTGGCACAACACACACACATAGACAGACTGGCACAACACATACAGACTTGCACAACACACACAGAGACAGACTGGCACAAAACATACAGACTTGCACAACACACACAGAGACAGACTGGCACAACACATACAGACTTGCACAACACACACAGAGACAGACTGGCACAACACATACAGACTTGCACAACACACACAGAGACAGACTGGCACAACACATACAGACTTGCACAACACACACAGAGACAGACTGGCACAACACATACAGACTTGCACAACACACACAGAGACAGACTGGCACAACACATACAGACTTGCACAACACACACAGAGACAGACTGGCACAACACATACAGACTTGCACAACACACACAGAGACAGACTGGCACAACACATACAGACTTGCACAACACACACAGAGACAGACTGGCACAACACATACAGACTTGCACAACACACACAGAGACAGACTGGCACAACACATACAGACTTGCACAACACACACAGAGACAGACTGGCACAACACATACAGACTTGCACAACACACACAGAGACAGACTGGCACAACACATACAGACTTGCACAACACACACAGAGACAGACTGGCACAACACACACACATAGACAGACTGGTATAGCATACACATATACAGACTGGTACAACTCACATCTCCAAAACAGTCGTGTGGAAAACTCATAGACTATTTTGTAACCCAGTAAATACTACCCTACTTTCAACCAGTCCACTTGATTCCACAGGTGACAAACATGGATGGTTATCTCTCATGCATCATCAGATTTAACAGAAAAGATTCAAACAGCCAAGGTCTTCTGGGTACTGCTGATGGTAATTCTACCAATGACTTTAGGATTAAAAACGGGGCTGATGTATCTGGCACAGCAGAGAGTCTGGGTATTCAAGCCATCTATCAATTTGCCCTTTCATGTGAGTGACTTGTTTCTTGTATGTACATATCATCAGCTGCTCCATGGCGAAGGGGTTACAGATTAAGTTCGTAATCCTGTATACCCACGTTCGAAACACAGGTGGGAGCAATTTGACAGCAGATTGCCTTGCGTTGATTTTTTACACAATGGTATGGGTGTTAGCCGTTCAGAAAGTAATAGCAACCTACTGAAATAAAACTTGCCAAGATATCACAACAGCAAAAGATGATGATGTTAACTGCAACGTCCTGTAAAGGATATGCGATTAACTTTTGTTTAACATATCAATCTGATGCTGAAAGAAAATAGGGAGGAGGAGTAGAAGATGGAAGAAGTAGAAGATGGAAGAAGAAGTAGAAGATGGAAGAAGTAGAAGATGGAAGAAGAAGTAGAAGATGGAAGAAGAAGTAGAAGATGGAAGAAGAAGTAGAAAATGGAAGAAGTAGAAGATGGAAGAAGAAGTAGAAGATGGAAGAAGAAGTAGAAGATGGAAAAAGAAGTAGAAGATGGAAGAAGTAGAAGATGGAAGAAGTAGAAGATGGAAGAAGAAGTAGAAGATGGAAGAAGAAGTAGAAGATGAAAGAAGTAGTAGACGATGGAAGAAGAAGTAGAAGATGGAAGAAGTAGAAGATGGAAGAAGAAGTAGAAGATGGAAGAAGAAGTAGAAGATGGAAGAAGAAGTAGAAGATGGAAGAAGAAGTAGAAGATGGAAGAAGAAGTAGAAGATGGAAGAAGTTGAAGATGGAAGAAGTTGAAGATGGAAGAAGTAGAAGGTGAAAGAAGTAGAAGATTGAAGAAGTAGAAGATGGAAGAAGTAGAAGATAGAAGATGGAAGAAGTTGAAGATGGAAGAAGTAGAAGATGGAAGAAGAAGTAGAAGATGGAAGAGGAAGTAGAAGATGGAAGAAGTTGAAGATGGAAGAAGTAGAAGATGGAAGAAGCTGAGGATGGAAGAAGTAGAAGATGGAAGAAGTAGAAGATGGAAGAAGTAGAAATTGAAGAAGTAGAAGATGGAAGAAGTAGAAGATGGAAGAAGTAGAAGATAGAAGATGGAAGAAGTAGAAGATGGAAGAAGTAGAAGATGGAAGAAGTAGAAGATGGAAAAAGTAGAAGATAGAAGAAGTAGAAGATAGAAGAAGTAGAAGATGGAAGAAGAAGTAGAAGATGGAAGAAGTAGAAGATGGAAGAAGTTGAAGATGGAAGAAGTAGAAGATGGAAGAAGTAGAAGATTGAAGAAGTAGAAGATGGAAGAAGTAGAAGATAGAAGATGGAAGAAGTAGAAGATGGAAGAAGTAGTAGATGGAAGAAGTAGAAGATAGAAGATGGAAGAAGTAGAAGATGGAAGAAGTAGAAGATGGAAGAAGTAGAAGATGGAAAAAGTAGAAGATAGAAGAAGTAGAAGATGGAAGAAGAAGTTGAAGATGGTAGAAGATGGAAGAAGTAGAAGATGGAAGAGTAGAAGATGGAAGAAGAAGTAAAAGATGGAAGAAGTAGAAGATGGAAGAAGAAGTAGAAGATGGAAGAGGAAGTAGAAGATGGAAGAAGAAGTAGAAGATGGAAGAAGAAGTAAAAGATGGAAGAAGTAGAAGATGGAAGAAGAAGTAGAAGATGGAAGAAGTAGAAGTGGAAAAAGTAGAAATGGAAAAGAAGTAGAAGATGGAAGAAGAAGTAGAAGATGGAAGAGGAAGTAGAAGATGGAAGAGGAAGTAGAAGATGGAAGAGGAAGTAGAAGATGTAATAGGAAGTAGAAGATGAAAGAAGAAGAGGATGAGGTGGGAAGGCAGCAGCAGCAAGGAGGGAGAAGGAAATAGGGATGGGAAAGTAGGGAGGGGGAGAGGAGGAGGAGGGAGTGAGGACGAACTAGAAGGGAAAAAAGAAGAAATGCTTAACGCTTTTTAAAAAATGCATGTTTTATCCAGTCAGTGCTTGATGTCTTAAAACAATACTGGTTTATTCTCAGGTATTATCTTTTATCCATAGAACATTGTCTTCATTGACAGCACATACATGTAATTTGCAGAACGACCACTGTTGTCCTGTTTTACAAGGAGCTCTTTCACTATTCAACAACTGTAGACCATTATTTATAACCAGTATTTCAAAAGTGACATAGTACAGATGGTGGAAAATGCAAAAAATCTACAATTGTTGGACATTGTAGAAACAGAAAGTTCAATGAAAGGATTCACCTTGAATGTCAAGAAAACAGTAACAATGGTGATATCAGAGAATAATGTGACACCAAAATGTGAAGTGGAAATAGAAGGGAAAATGTTTAAATGCTTAGGGGCAATTATAACCTTTATTTATCGAGATTCCCATGGACTGTTATTCCCTCTGTCCATCATTTATATGGTTGGTCTCTTCTTCTGCTTCCATTTGATCTGCATATCATTGCTTTGTTGTGGCCAAACAATTTAACTTGCTGTTTTCTCATTACATTTAACACTGCTCTAAACCCCCCTTCCCCCCCCCCCCCCTCTTATTTCTGATATCTTTATTTGTGATGTTCTCTCTTCTTGATACATTGAGCATTCTTCTCAGGAATCTAATTTCTGTAGTTTTAATTTTTCTTTTCTCCTTTTCTGTCCAGGTTTAGCATTGGTGCA
>JACEFZ010001339.1:0-50000 GCA_014155875.1 Cepaea nemoralis
TCTGGTTGCCTCACAAGTGACTGCACCCTTGCGTAATGATGCACGCCACGAATTTCGGTCTTTGGCTGCAGTCTCCCAGGTGTCATGATGAATTCCAAAAGCATTCAGTGAGATTTTCAGTGTCTTTAAAGCGTTTCCTCTGGCCACCTTGGGAGCGTTTACCGCAACGCAACTCGCCGTAAAAAATTCGGTTAGGGAGCATGTGATCTGGCATGCGAGTCAAGTGACCAGCCCAGTGAATCTGATTCTTCATTAGTAGAGTGTGGATACTGGGCATGGACGCTCTTTCTAGGACTTCAGTGTCTGGGATCTTGTCTTTCCATTTAATCTTCATTAACTTCCTAAGGCAGACTGCGTGGAAGTGGTTTAATTTCCTAGCGTGTCGCTGATAAACAGTCCTGGTTTCACAAGCATATAGCAGTGTGGATAATACAACTGCTTTGTAGACTTTCAGCTTTGTTTGCAGGCTTATTCCATTTCTGTCCCATATATTCTTGTACAGATGCCAACGGCCGCGCTGGCCTTGGAGATTCGTACATTTACTTCATCATCAATTGTGGCAACTTGTGACACAGTGCTGCCAAGATAGGTGAATTTGTCCACAACGATTAGACTATGACCATTCATTTGATATTCGGCACAGTGTGATTATTCCCTGGAGCTGGCTGGTACATAACTACAGTCTTCTGCAAATTGATATTGAGGCCAAAGTTGGCACAGGCATGTGAGAAAGCTGAAACATTATGTTGCATGTCAGCCTCTGAGTTGGCGTATAGAGCGCAATCATCAGCAAACAGGAGCTCTCTGATGGTGTCGCTGTCAATTTTGGTTTTAGCTTTCAGCCTTCTGAGATTGAATAACTTTCCATCCATGCGGTAGTTGATGTCTATTCCAATGTCGTTGTTCTCGAAGGCATTCGTCAACATAGCTGAAAACATGAGGCTGAACAGTGTTGGTGCCAGGACACATCTTTGTTTCATTCCATTGGTGACAGGAGAGGGCTCAGACAGTTCACCTTTTTCCTGTACTCTTGCATGCATTCCGACGTTGGATGAAGAATGACTTGCGCGATGAATTGGATTAAAGTGAGGAAGAGGTGCGCAATTCGTCGACCTCACTCTCTCGCCTGATTCCATCTGAATCCAGTGGCAGGACAAGTCAAGACGACTTGAGACGAATACAGGTGACTAACTAACTAACTAACTAACTAACTAACTAACTAACTAACTAACTAACTGACTGACTGACTGACTGACTGACTGACTGACTGACTGACTGACTGACTGACTGACTGACTGACTGACTGACTGACTGACTAACTGACTGACTGACTGACATTTGCCATCAGACAAGACATCCAAGTGGAAATGAATAACACTTGTGAAAATGTTGCGAGGTAAAAGACATGTGTACCAGAATATAATGATCATATCAGTAAAGAAAGCAACAGACGCTGGGAATAAATCAAACAGGCAATATATAAAACATGTAAAAGCATTAACAAACACATCGTACGTGTGCTTCTCGTGAAGCGCCTCTTACATATAGATCGATTACACACGAATCCTTTTGGAAATCAATAAACGAATTAAAAAACCAGTAGTTGACATATAACAGGTTCAAAATAGTCAATAAAGGAGCACTTCTATGAACAGCATTGTCCATAAAAAGCAGCAAGTGTGTGACTTGAAAGAACAGCATTTCGAAAGTCGTCAACTGGAGTCAGTTTGATTTATGGCATTAGCCGCTGGCAAATGCTAGGTACATTCGTGAAGGTGAAGTAAAGGCTTGTGGTGACTTCTCGCCTACAATGATGATGTTTCAAGTTTCATCAAAGAATGCTGAATGTTCCTATCTATGGCACATTTACCATTGTTGGCGTCTCTCTGGGGGAGTTTATCATTCTTTGTTATAAAGACATTATACAGGGTGTTTGTAAAGTCTCACTACACTTTGTATGTAGAACAATTTTGAAAAAAATGAAGTTCGTGACGTCATCAAAAATGTGCCCCAAAGGTCCATTGTGAAGCAATGTGCAGCGAATGGCTGTCGTTTGCTGGAGTAATTATTTGCACTCCAAACAGTATGGTGTTATCAACGGAAGGAATAACAACAGACACGGTGCAGAAGGCATTTGACAATATGAAGAGACGGGTCAGTCATGTCTTGAAACTCGTGGTGGACATTTCCAGCACCCGTTATAATGAATACTTCACTGGAACTTCCCAGCTACCCCAAAATAGCGTTAGACCATAGCAGTGACTATTGTAACTAATTTAATGAATTATTTAGCACATTTTTATGACGTCATGGACTTCATGTTTCAAATTAGTTCTATATGCAAAGTGTGGTGAGACTGCAAACACCCGGTACAATATGTATATAAGAACATTGATTAAACTGGCTCACAAACTCATCATGTCCCGGGAACTAGGCTGACTATGTCAAGAATGCGGTCGGACGAGGGTTGGACGCCTGCGCCCGTCGTCTGGCTAAGTGAAGAGAAGATAGCTGCCTGTTCTTCCGGTCATTTAGGCGTACAACATGGGATGGCCCCACCACATCACAGAGCGGTAGTGGGTTCCTGACTCGGGACATATTTTGTTTTCACACGCCATGGAGACTTGGCAAGGACAAGCCATGGAAGGCCTTCTTCCTGGAGGGAGAGATCAGGTTTGGCCAGAGATAAGGATGGCATAGGACACTACAGATACCTTGGGCACGAAAGTGCGTAAGTCAGGAGAACTTGCAACGGGTCGAGAAACTTCGCGAACACCATTACGATAACTACGTGTTGGGAAGGATCTGCTGCATGGGGATCATCATCATGTGACATGCCGATAAGCCTGGGCGGTCATGTCTCGCCATCGCACACGATCACCAGAGTCGTGGATCAGTTCTGGGTTCTTGTCTCGACCTTAACACATGACCAAACCATCCAGGTATTTACTTCTCTGCCTTTTCCCTTCGATCTTGCCAGTTGTCACCAAGTTCTCCAATTTATTTCCACTCATAAAGTGTCCAAAAATGTTGATATATTTTATACATGTGGGCAAGTAGTCGTAAATGCCTCGTTTTAGATTACAGTTAGATCTGCTTTCGCTAGCGAAGTTGGCAGCGAACTCTTTTGGTAATGTTATGAGCACTGTGGACGCGTCTTCCACGTCTGCTCTGGTCGCTTGTCAACATGAGGGACAGATTGGCCACACTTTCCTTCTTGTCCTCAGGCCTACAGAGTGTGGTGATGTTATCGCTTGTCAACATGAGGGACAGATTGGCCACACTTTCCTTCTTGTCCTCAGGTCTACAGAGTGTGGTGATGTTATCGCTTGTCAACATGAGGGACAGATTGGCCACACATTCCTTCTTGTCCTCAGGCCTACAGAGTGTGGTGATGTTATCGCTTGTCAACATGAGGGACAGATTGGCCACACTTTCCTTCTTGTCCTCAGGTCTACAGAGTGTGGTGATGTTATCGCACCACTGATCCATAGCAGGAAACTGTTTGGTGACAATATTAAGCCTGGTTTACCTGGACTTCGTACTCATGTGTGATGAGCATCTATTATCTCCCATGTCATCATGTGCCAGAGCGATATGCGTGAGCGGTCATGTTTCGCCATCCCACACGATCACCAGAGTCGTGGATCAGCTCTGTATTCTTGTTTCGACCTTACCACATGGCCAAACTACCTGGATATTTACTTCTCTGCCCTCCCCTTGTTGTTTTCCCATCAATCTTGCCAGTTATCACCAAGTTATCCAATTTATTTCTTCTCATAACGTGTCCGAAAATTGTGACTGTCTACGTCTAATTTCTCTAATCAGTTTACGGTTTTCATTTCTTTCTTGTAGGATTTAATCATTGGTGTTTCTGGATGCCCATGGTAGTCTTTGCATTTTCCTCAGAAATCACATTTACACATCCATTAGATGTTTTTCAGCTTGGCTGCTCTTAGTCCACGTTTCACATCCATACAAAAGTACAGGTTCTGTGTAGTACTTCAACACTCTTTTTCTCGTTTCAGTAGACATCTTTTGTTTGGTCAGGATGCTTTCCATCTTGCAAAAGGCTATCTTCGCCATGGCGAATCTTGGTCTAATCTATGCAAGGCACCCTTAATCAGATGTTCACACAGCTCCGAAATAGTTGTACCAATTCACTTATTTAAGAAAACTCCCATTTATTTGTATATTACATTGTGGTATTTGTCATGAACCCACTATAATCACGATAGATGATGAAACAACAGAGGCAGGCTATATTATGAACTTACAATTTTCAAAGGCGCCGCTGGTCTATGATGATTCCCTGGAGAAACGGGAAAAGAGTTCCCGATTGTCTTAAAACAGACTCAAGATGAAAAGGCAAAGCGCCGCCATGATTTGGTTGCCACATGTTGTTGACAGGAGAATGACGTCACGAGGTCAATCCCAGATTATATAAAAACAAGCTTGTTGTCGGGAGTGCACAATAAAGTTGACCTAGGCTCAGGTGTTGAATAGCTCAGTGCTCGTAGTGAAAAGAATCCCGCATGTTACTACCAGTGTATTGGAGAATAAAACATGTGTCTTTCATGGCAATTTGGAGATTCAATTCGGATTATGAGCTAGGAATTCATAGGGTATCTACAATTAACATTTAAATGTTAATAATGTGGAATAGTAAAATGATAGTTAGAGTTTAGAAATTTAACGTAGTGGTTGCTTTGTAGTCAGGTATAAAAACAGTGTCGACGACAATAGACAGTCGCAGTGTTAAACTAACTAGTGTGAGATGTAAATTAGCTCAGCTAGTTGAGGTTAGTGAAAGGGGACGATATTTAGTGTGATTGGGAATGGGGGGATAGGGGAAATGTCCAAGGGTGGGATATTCCAGTGGGGGTCTACTGGGGTTCTACACTTCGTATATTGGTATTTCCTTGTCTTGCCCTAACTCAGGCAAAGGGGAGGAGCTCTTCTGACATGACAGAGATTGGTTCACTGTCATGGATCTGAGTAAGAATGTAAACCTACACTCATCTAATAGGAGTCAGTATCAGATTGCCCTCACCGAGTCTGTTGTGTCTCTTTCACAGGTTCCCTCGGGTTTTCAAAGAACAGATGCTGAATTGTTTGTATCATGGAGAACTTGGTACGAGGAGATCTGTTCAGTGGCCTGTGCATTTGGCCCATGAGAAAAGGGTCTATTATGTCACACCACTCGTGAAAGAAATAATGGAGTGTTATTATGTCACACCACGGGTGTAAGAACAATATCGTGTTTGATTATCACAATACAGGTGAACTAACATTAAAGTGTTGAGTATCACACTATAAGTGACATAACATTAGAGTTGAGTATCACACTACAAGTGACATAACATTAGAGTGTTGTAACATTGTCACACCACCTGTGAAATATTAATAAGAATTAATCCAAAGAACGAGAACAGTGTAACAATGAAAACGGTAGGACTTGTAAGGATGAGTCATTTATTCCCAGGAACCGTGTTACTTGTTTTCAATAGGCAAGGAAGGTTTATGGTTCGGAACCATGTAGACTTTATTAACAGGGTGTATGATCGCTGTCAGATCAATAACGTACTATATTCGAGATTGGTGACCAGGAATCTGGATTATCCAAGGGGCTACCGGAGAGAGTCAACATCGCACAAGAGGGACACGGCGTGTGGTGAGGTTTTTGTTTACTGACCCGTGATGATGTGGTGTAACTCGTACAATGATGATCAAAATGTGATCCGGAGCTTCGTGGTCTAATGTCTACATATACACCTAGAATGAGCGACACACATTCTACACATTACACACATACACACTTCTCCCACATATACTCTTAGCTTTAATAAATTTCTTGTATTTATTTGTTGAGGCTAGAGTTGTCAAGTATGTTATGTTGGGGAAGAATGAGAGGGGGCATGATCAAGGGGTGAGCAAGAGTGAGAAGAAGGTGTCCTTGGACTGAGGGAGTGTTGTGGATGGAGTCTGGTGGATATCTCCAGAATAGTGATATTGAAACTGGACACAAAAATGTGGGTGTTGATTCCCCTCACTCCAGGGACGACACTATAGAATACTATACTGTAATATCTCTCAAGACACTATAGTAGAGAGTGAGTACTTAACACGACAGTATTTCTTTCTTCCAAGTGATGACCATAATTTGTGTCTTCTTACAATGTAATTCTAACCCTAGCTGTTCACTGTGTGCAACAACCGCATTTACTAAATAACATACGTTACTTTTACAATCTAACAACATAAGCTATTGTCTTTCAGTTAATCTCTTATATTGTCTACCCACGTTGTCTTCAGTCAATCTCTGAGTCGAGATTGGTAAAATACAGAGAGACGATACACTGTAAACGAGCTTTGATCAATTCATCATCATCATCAAGTGCCGTGCCGGCTGGCGTAGGCGTTCATGGCTCTCCATAGATCTCGGTCTTTGGTTTTCTGGATCAACTCTGTTGCTGATATTCCTCCATGCCACCGTCTCAATCCATCCAGCATCACTTCTCTTGGTCTACCTCTGCCTCTCTTCCCCTCGATCTTTCCAGTTGTTACGATGTTCTCCAATGCCTCTCTTCTCATCACATGACCGAGGAAAGCTGTTTGTCTCTGTCTTATTGTTATATATAATGTTCTAGTTTCATTAGCCTGTTTCAGGCAGTCGTCGTTAGTTACTCTGGCAGTCCAAGGAATTCGCAACATTCGTCTCAGGAACCACATCTCTGTTGCTTCTAATTTCTTCTTAATTTGTTCATTTACATTCCAAGATTCACTGCCATACAGCAAAACTGGTTCTACATAGCATTTCAGCACTCTCTTTCTTACATTCAGTGACAGTGACTTATTGCATAAGATACTCTTCATTTTATGAAATGCGGCTTTTGCCTGCCCTATTCTGCTCCTAATCTCTGTTGTACATCTTCCATCTGATGTTATAAATGCCCCTAGGTATCTAAAATTATCAACTTGGTTAAGGATTTTCCCTTCTATTTCTATGTCACATTTTGGTGTCACCATTTTCTTTGATATTACCATTGTTACTGTTTTCTTGATATTCAAGTTGAGTCCTTTCCTTGCACTCTCTGTTACTACAACGTCTAATAATTGTTGTAGATCTGTTGAATTATCCGCCACCAATACTGTGTCATCTGCATAGCGTATATTATTTATATTATAACCTACAACTAGTATTCCTGGCATCTCTTTGATCTCTCTCATTATTACTTCGCTATACAGGGAGAAAAGATCTGGTGACAAGACACACCCTTGTCGTACTCCTAGCTTTATCTGTTCGTAACTACCCTCTTTATTTCCCATTTTAATTGCTGCTACTTGGTTCCAGTAAATATTCTTTATTATTCTTAAATCTTTTCCATCAGTGTTGATATCTTCCAACATTTTAATCAGTTCATCATGTTTTACTTTATCAAATGCCTTAGTATAATCTATGAAGCACAAATATATGTCCCTCTGTTTCTCTATTGACCTTTCTATTAGTGTCCGCAATGTATAAATTGCATTGTTTGTGCCCTTTCCTTCCATAAATCCATACTGTTCTTCACTAATTTCCATTTTTATTTTCTTTTTGGTTCTTCTCATTATGATTCTGAGTAGAAGCTTAGTGATATGGTTTATAAGGTTAATTGTACGAAAATCTTCACAATCAATTGCTCCTGGTCTTTTTGGTATAGCTATAAATACAGATTTCAGCATATCACTGGGTAAATATCCACTGCTGTAAATAACATTCAACATTTTGGTTAATATATCTACTCCAAATTCTCCCAATACTTCTAATTCTTCTATTGTGAGTTCATCTGGCCCAGCTGTTTTTCCTTTCTTCATACGTTTCATAGCGTCAGCGACTTCTTCTTTCAGAATAGGTGGACCTTCTAAGTTACTATCTTCTGTTAATTCTGCCCTTTCTCCTTCATATAATTCTCTTATATACTCATTCCACCTCTTCATTATAGCATCTTCCTCTAATATTATCTTTCCTGTTTTGATTTCAAACACCCTGTATTTATTCTTATTTTTTTTTTCCTGTGAGCTCACTGATTTGTCTGTGCATATTTTTTGTATCTTTAATGGAATTTAATTCAATTATTTTGCATTGCTCGTTTAACCAACTTTCTTTAGCCTTCCCACATTTATCTTTTATTTCTTTATTTATCTTAGCGTATTCTTGTTTGTACCTAATTGATCAATTAGAAATGTATATTTATTTATGATATATTTTAGTTCTATTATCCAACTTTAAACAAAAAAGATACTTGAAGAGTATTTTCAGGTATCACGGATATTTGAAGTGATGAATTGTGTGTTCCAGGCTTTGTTGAACACACTAACAGAAGGAATTGCAAACATCACAGAAATTGACATTTGGATGCATTCTCTTTTAACTGCCGCTTTGAACAAATTCATTGTTGCGGGTTTTGTGCTATAAAACCTCACAGTTGATATATCCCCCATGTTAACACAAGTTCAGTCGTGTGAGATCTCGTGAACAAAGGGGGAATTTAATTCTACCACTTCACCCAATCCATTTGTTTGACAGACCTTGCTAAAGATAGGCTCTCACATTACGTTGATCATGAGGAGGTGCCCCATCGTGCTGGAAATACAACTCTCCATGTCCAAATTGTTCTCGATAGAGTGAGTGGCATGCTTCTATTAACAAATAAAAGACAGGGGGAAACTGTTGAATATTTTCCCCAAGAACATGCTGGTATGGTGGGAAAAGGCCTGAAAATGGCAGCCGGACAGATTGGCTTTGTCTGCAACGTTGGTCGGGGTATTGGTGCATGATAAGACAGGCGTGGTAAAGGCCCTTTGGGATGGTGTGAATAGTATGGAGGAACAGAACAATCATCATAGCCTGGGAGTGACCAGAGGATCTGAGCGATACTCAGTGCTCGAGGAAATGCTAGATGGACAATACTCAGATTGTAACTAGTACCATTAGTATTGAGAATTTTCACTGGCTGATGAAGATAAGGCCGGAGCAAGTATAGGAATATCCCCAGTGATCTGGTGTCGGTTCTTGACACAACTCAACTCAACACGATTATCTGGCATGACAGATTACTGCAGGAAGTTCAGATAAACTAGCTGCCGGGGCAATATTTACGAAAATGATTGGTCCAGTTACATAGAACGCTGATAAATGATACCACACTGTATTTACTGATGCGTTTGCGTGGGTTTCAACGGGTTCTCTAGTGCCGAGTAGCTTCAGCTGTCTCGATTAACTGAGCCATTAATCACAAAGCGATCTAATTACTCAAATCTTTGTTTGGAAACTGTGCTTCCGCAGTACATTTTGCCATATACCAGTGACAGCTTTCTGTCCTCCAGTCTGGAACATCTTCATTAAGGTCGTGGACTTATACCGAAACATTATTTCTCCAATGGACGAAATCTAGATGGGAAAAACGTTTAGATTGTGTCATTTTTGTCTCACGGGTCGTTTGCCGAACATATTTCTAGGTGATCAAAGGACATTTACAAAAAAAATATGTTGCTTCTCGTGTGGGGCTGGTTGATGACCGCGATCTTCCAGAACATCCTTCATCAACGTCTTGAAGAGTTCCGTCTGCTTCAAACCTACCGCTGTTGTGTGTAATGGAGAATCGCGTTGGTAGATTTGTATGAAGCTCCCTTCTGAACTCGCTTTGTACTTCAGCTACGTTCTCATACTTCCTGTACCACTTTAAGAAACGTCTTCTTTTCTCAAAGTTTAATCTTGCCTCTCCTATTTCTTCAATCCATTCCATCTATGAAAAGTACAAGTTTGGATTTTAATAATTAAACTGTGTTAAATTATTATTATTATTATTTTGAATTTCTGGACACCCATACATACCCCTATTCAAACCGCCATGGACAGAAACCTGTTAACAAACTATACACACTAAGAAACAAGCAGTAAACCTCGCCGTGAAATAACAAAAAAAAAAAAACATGTTAAAAACATGACAGCAATACAATGTCAGTAACTAATAGCGGAACACGATCGTCACAAGAAACACATTTATAGACGATGTTGCCAGCAAGGGAGGTAGGTGATCTTGACACCATTGGGCACCAGCTGTGGCTAAGATATAGGAAGTTGCCAGCAAGCCGACTCTGTTAGCGCTACATATGCGTGTCACATGTCAATAGGACCTGATCAAGTCTGTCGCAAGTATCTGATTTATGTGCGTCTTAGCGAAGAGTATAAATACACCAGTTTGGACAGATTATTCAATGTTAATATATAGAACATAATACACGACACGATCTGAATTTTGAAGAGGGTTGGCTCCTAAAGATGATAAAACAAAGAAACTTGAAATATTTTGGCCACTTGAAAAGTCATGAAAATTTGGAGAGAACAATAATGGAGGGGTATATGCCCGTGAAGAGAAGAAGAGGAAGGACAAAGAAAAGATGGATGCAGGATGTGGCAGATGATCTCCATATGGGTGCATCGGACGCGGGACATCTTGCTTATGATAGAGAAGTTTTCCGGAAGGTTGTTAATGGAGCGAGGTTCTGCAAAGAACATGCTACTGAATGAATGAATATGAATGAATGAATGAAAATGAATGAATGAACGAATGAATGAATGAATATATAGAATGTTTTAATTCGCATCTTCCTCGGATATTGTTTGCTCTCTCTCTCTCTCTCTCTCTCTCATCTCTCTCTCTCTCTCTCTCTCTCTCTCTCTCTCTCTCTCTCTCTCGCTCTGTCTCTCTGTATCTGTGTGTATATACACTTATACAATGTCAGAGATGGACTGGAAGACAATGTTGGTGTACACCATCAGAGATGGTCTGAAGACAATGTTAGTCATTAATGACGGTTCCAACTTCACTGAAAAGGGTCACCCCATAATGCTGCGTTTCTGTGGAGTCAATATCACACAAGATGCTCCTCACTGTCCCATGTGAGAAGTGGAACAGATAGCAGTTCCCTACAAACCAACAACACGCACAGATATACATGCATACGGCCCATGCAAGAATGCCAACACAGCAGTCCGCCACTAAAACTACATTTCATCGTCGATGGAAGCGGCAGTTACCAGAAAACCAGTAGCTGCACATTCAATTACTGCATATTGCAAAACCAGCTTGTTCAGCACCCGGCTTCCGTCATTTTTCTGAGCAAGCAGTTAACAATACAAGCCACTGCGGATATATGTACACGCATTCCTCATGAAATCCACATATCACAGTGTCACTCCGAGCACTTGAATCAGTAACTGGGGGACGGAACCATGTACTACAAATTCAAAATGAGGAAAATGTGTAAAGAAACAGTAGCTAGAAGCAAAAACACCACAGCGCCCTTACAACCCAACAGCCTATCGGCCACATTAGACCAGAAGTCCTTCAGATAATGTTAGGGGTAGACAAATAGGATGTTGAATGAAAGACTACGTTTCATGTGGGTAGATATAGAGGGAGCTACAGGAGGCATCATTGGACAGAAGGCCTTGCCGTAGACTAAAACTTGAAGTTCCTATGCTCCATTGGGCGGGGATATTGCGGGGGTGGAGGTGGGGTACAAGGTAAAAGAAGAAGAAGAAAGAAGAAGAAGAAGAAGAAGAAGAAGAAGAAGAAGAAGAAGAAGAAGAAGAAGCAGCGGGTTCGTGGTGGTGGTGAGGTGGGTGGGAGAGAAAATTAAGAAGAGAAAATGCATGTTTACCAACAGAAACCTTTCCTAAACGTTCCGTCCAAATGAACCAGATTTGAGAAAGACAGAATGAAATTCCTGACCTATCTGGTAGATTATTGTAGTCTGCCTAGGTAAGTACCGGCGGAGAAACCTCGGAATGCTTACCTTCCGCTCCAGGCAATAAACAGGCTGGCATAAATCTTATTATCTGATAAGGGATATAAAACACTAAAGCCTGTTCTTTGAGAGTGTTAATCCCATGTAAACCAGCCCAGAGATCTATGAATGAGTCGAGAGGCAATGGACTGGTTTATCAATGGTTTTAATTATTAAATACGTACGTCTTGGGAGTAAGGGATAACTGAATGACTGCATGTCATTGAGAACACAAGTCTTTACATATTTATTATGTTTTCAATAAAGTGGCAAAGTGAACTGCCAGCAAGCTTAAAGGCGTCTATTACTTATGAGCAAGCAGGCTGTTAGTTTCTAAAGTGAGCAATACCACTTTTAGTTTCTCTATTGAGTATTTTTTTTTTTTTGCATATCCTTTACAGGACATCGCTGTCAACACCAGCATCTTTCAGCTGTATGTTGATTTCTTGGCAAGATTACGCTCAGTAGTTTGCCATTGCTTTCTGAGCGGCCGGCTCACGTACCCCGTAAGTTACCGATACGATTCGAACCACTGCTGATTCTCACCGTCATCACGTTACCGACGAGAGTATACGAGATTACGGAGAAAAGTCATAACCTCTAAGCCACGAAGCCGGCTATTGAATATTACGTCTGTTAATTTCTAAATTGGGTAATATGTCTGCAAATTCCAAAATTGAATAATAAGACTCCTAGTTTTTAAACTGAATAATATGCTTGCTAATTTTTAAATTGAACAAGTGCCCTGTTGGTTTATAATTTGAATAAGTCTTTCTAAAGTCTCAAATGAATAATAAGTCTGTTGAAAGTTTAACTAAAAAATACGTATGTATATTTCCAAACTGAATAATAAGTTTTTAAAATTATAAATTGAGTAAGTAGACTGCTAGTTTGTAAACTGAACAATAAGCTTGTTAATGTGTAAATTGAATAACAAGCCTGTTAATTTATAAATTGAACAATAAGTCTGTTGTATTCTACATTGAAGAATACATACGTCAATTTATATTTTGAGTTGAATTGAGTCAATAACTAACATCACAACACACAGGACATTGTCCATACGTGCTTCGTCTTCATCTGCAACAGCCAGCGAAGAGTCCCAATACTAATTGTACCAGTAACAGTCTGATTATGTGTCTTTCTGGACTTCCACTCAGAGTTCTGAGTGTCGGCCTGATCCTCTGGTCTAGTCCCTGCAGCATCACTGTCTCCCTGCCATGATGATATAACTTCGAGTTCATTATACACACGATTCCAATGGGCCCCAACTACAGTCTGCCTTATCATGCACCAATACCCCACCAAGTGGTGCAGACCCAGCCAATCTGTCCGCCTGCTCGTTTCCCACCACACCAGCATGTCCTGGAGGAAAATCCAAAAGATGCTCTCTATGTTTGATTGTTGAATTGAAGCTTGCCACTCTGCCAGAAGCATGCCCGTCTTCACCTTTTTCATCATACTTTGTGAATATGTTCCAATCACGAAATGCGTGTGCTGTTTGTCCTCCAGCCAGTGGAACGCCCACGTGACCGCCTCCACCTACATTCTCAGACTAGATGCTCTTGTAATATGTGCCAGGCTTACCTGCACCAAACACCGTCGACCAACTTTCGTCACAAACCTACAGGCACTCCTTTCACCCCTTAGCACAGACCCATCCGTGTCGATGAGTACATCGCTGGTCGCGAATTGTCGTGGGTCTATTGTTGCACCTCCCACTCAGTGCAGCCTGCTGGCCAATCCTTGCATCCCCCATCCTATGGGATTATGACCCTGCACAGGTCTGACATCTCCTCTTGTATTTTAATTCCCTCTTCTCCTCTCCCAATGTTCTTAAGCATGCACACTTCTCTGATTCTGTCCTCTGTCTGAGTCATCCTTGATTTTTCTCTGAGCTACATGTGGCCCGTAAATTGTATCCATGATTTCATGCAGGGGGTGTTCCGTGTCTGCAGTTACTCGGAGATATAATTTAACCCGCAGCACCTTAGCCTGTTTGCAATCGTGGGTACGGCTGGGATGTACCGTATACACACTACTGGCGTGTCCCTTGTGCGTCCCGGTATCACCTACATAACTTCATTCTGCATGTGCTCTAGTTTCACCAGCTGACTTTGACACCGTGAGCATCCCCAATCCATACCCAGTTACTGAGAGAATCAAATGTTGATAGAGAATGAACAACATTCTTTGCTCCATGTCCCTTGCAGTCATTATCTTCAGCGCACCGAGTCCTTTCTTAGACCTTATAACAGCTATTTCCACATGATCCCTGAATGACAGGCTTCTGTCGAAGGCGATTCCCAGGTACCTCAGTTTACTCTCTCTGTTAACATTTCTACCATTTATTGTAAGATTTGGGACGTCAGTCTTAACAATCAAATTGTCCAAAGGGCACCATACACAGACGACTTATCGGGTTAATGACACTACCCATCTCTGTTCACCAATCAGAAAATAAAAATAAAAATAATGTTATAATTTATAAAATGAGCAAACAGATGGTTCGTAATTGGACAGCAAGTCTGTTGATGTCTCAGCTGAGCAAGCAGATTAAGTTTCTAAAGTAACAGCTGATTAGATTAAGTTTCTAAAGTAACAGCTGATTAGATTAAGTTTCTAAAGTAACAGCTGATTAGATTAAGTTGCTAAAGTAACAGCTGATTACGCAAGATCTGCAACTTTTCCATTAAATGTGTAGTAAATACTCTTCCCTCATTCAGTTTATGGAAGTGAACTAAACCTTGGCGTCGTTTGGACCCAAACAATTTGCATGAAAATTGCATGGAAATGCAACACACGTTTAATGTATTTCTGGATGTCTCGGGCAAACAGAAGTGTTATTTTATGCAAGTGCCTGCATTGACAGGATGCTTGAGATACAGCAAGAGATGGGACAACTTTCTGGTGGGTTGTGTTGAGAGCGAAATTTTGTAAAGGACCTGTTACATGATGATGTTTATTAAATTTACAACTCGTTTACATCTCTGTCCCTTGATTTATTTACAAACACCGTTTAAATTAAAACATAAGTAATAGAACATGATAAAGAATGAAGAATTTACCGCTTGAAAAACTCCAATTTTCACAACAAGGTCTACAGTTAATGTATCACCAATGCTCTACAAATTCTACAGCTAGTTATACTACTGACGCTATCACTGATTCTACTACTAATGCTTCCTATAATGCTACTAGTGATGCTACTAATACTGTCTGCTGATAATCAAACTGATAATGTTACAATTCGTAATCAACATGCGTTTGCACGTCATACAAATGTTATTTGTAAACAATATAAGAACACACAATTCATAAGTTTGGAAACAATAAGTTTAACAATTCTTATATATCGTAAAAATCGTACATGCTACACACATACAAACAATCATTCATGCATCAGAGGCTCGGTCAATGGAACATTATGAACTATTTAAGGAGTTGAACTGAACTGAAGACTTTCAGCTGAGTTAAATCAACATCAAGAGTAACAAGTGGCAGGACATAAAGTCTGACTATGAAGGAAATGGGACATGTCACATAGAAATGCAGTTTTGTAAAGTGTTTATTGCTTTTCAATATAGCCACCATAGAAATTGTCAAACTTTTGCCATCTATGCATGGCTGTGAAAAGATATTACATATTATACTCTATGACTTTTTTTTTCTCTACTGTCAAAATAATTTTATCTGAGCAGTTTTTAAAATTACGGATGTGAAAAGTGTCTCGCGAGGCCCACTCCGGAATATAGGGTGGATATGGAAGAATATTCAAATCCTAGGCCCACGTCGTGCTTTGTGAGAGGTCGCGTTGTCTTGAAGGAAGTGAAGAATTTGAGTGCATTTTCTGGTCACATCGTTTTATTTAACTTGGTTTAGTTTAGTTTAGTTTATGGATCAACATCACGGCACACGGGTGCAACCCATAAGTGCTCCGTTCTCCTCCTAACTCAAACCTGAGTCTGGAGAAACTCAGCTCAGTGCACGAACTCCGTAGCACCGGCGAGGATCCTGAAATACTTTGGGTAGATTTTTAACTCGAAATTTTGCCCGGGCAGCGCCGTTAGGCTACTCTTTTTCGATTTCCAACTGCCAAGGGATTTTTTACGTGCGAAACAATACACACGGGCGTCCGATCTCACTACCCAGAGACCAGGGGAAATTTATTACTAGAAGTCCACGAGAAAAAATCCCGGCATCACTGGGGCTTGAACCCGGGACCTCCAGAACTCGAGGCGGACACCATACCTCGAGACCATGCAGCCCCCCCTATTTAATTTAACTTGGTAAGGTGATCATTATAGTACCGCCCCTTAAACATATTGCTACGAAGTTGATACTCTATCAATAGGACGCTTTTGGCTTCCCAAACACAATTTAAGCATCACATATCCTGTAGATGCTAGTATCTGTACTCACGAACGGACAAGTGTTGGTGTCACCTGGTTTTTAATTGTATGCTTAACATTATGAATTGTTGGTCTTAATGGTGAATGAGCCGGCTTCGTGGCTTAGAGGTTATGACTTTTCTCCGTAATCTCGTATACTCTCGTCGGTAACGTGATGACGGTTAGAATCACCAGTGGTTCGAATCACATCGGAAACTTACGGGGTATGTGAGCCGGCCGCTCAGAAAGCAATGGCAAACTACTGAGCGTAATCTTGCCAAGAAATCAATATACAGCTGAAAGATGCTGGTGTTGACAGCGATGTCCTGTAAAGGATATGAAAAAAAAAATGGTGAATGAAGTCTTATCTACCGTTACCGTGGTGGTCAATATGTCTATAAAAATATGTGTCTAGCACCATATGCCAAGTTTGCCCTAATACGTTTAAAAGGCCCTTCACTTTATTCCCCCCTACACTGTAACAAAACGCCAGTGGCCCATGTCCTCATTCCTACTTTTCTTTGGGAAAACAGTGGGAAACAGCTTTCGGGAACCCTCAGTTCTCTTATTCGCTCAATCCCCATGGAAGATAGTTCTCTTGGTTACCTTTACAACCCGATCTTCTGAAGAGAACTATTGGAAGTCTTACTCTTCTTCGGGAAAACCCGATAGGGCGCCTTGCACCATATACGCACTAGTGCAACTTCCTGGGCAATCCATGTCCGTTTCAACACCTACCGTTTAGTATCTGCATCATGTCAATTTAACAATATAAAGATTGGGATTAAGTGCAGCATCCTGCTGGTGGATTGAAAGGTAAAACTGGGTTTTAATTAGTCCTGCCAGACCTTGGCCTATAAATCTCGGTTGTCTCGACTGGTGAGACGAATTGGCGAAAAGCCAGTCATGCCATGTCGAGAGTGGGTTGACAGTTGGCCAGTCCAGCTAGGCATCTTATTCTTGGAACGAATCTGAGCAATATATTTCCCCAGATGATTTCGCGTGTTCTTGGCGGCAGATGGGCAGGTGCTATCTTTCTTCCTACGGCCTGAACTCTGCATAGTGTCGTCTTTAATTTGAATATAAACATTACATATCTACGGTATGCCGGAAAGAGGGGAGGGCTCCGTGGGGACGTGTTCCACTCATCTATGTTCTGTCTTCTTGAGCCGGAAGAGGGTATCCACTGTGCTATCTCTTTTGTCTTTTAGCGGATAGGGTGGCCAAGTGGATCGAATAATTACTGGTCGATAAGATGATGCCAGAGATATAAATAGACCTCTGTTTCTCACTGAGAGAACCTGAACTCATCTAGATCTACGTGTTATGTGAGGCATGGCCGGTACATTGCGGCGACAGCTCAGACGAGAGCAGCGGCCGGAAGGGGTAGTTTCTTCTATCCTATTCTTGCTAGGGATAGGGAACTCCACTTCGTTCCATACAGACCCACTACTATAATATTAGTTAAGGGGGGAAACACACATAATTACGCACACAACACCACAAGAGTTTTGTCGTGAGAAAGAAAGGGTTTGCAAGTGAGAGGGAGGCAGGGAAACGAATGTGCCCGGTAATAATAAAGGCATGGTATGAGAGAAGAGAGTGAATCATGTATGCAAAGAGTTCCTAGGGTAACTAACAGGACCTATACAAGCTGGAGGTCTAGTCAAGCAGGGGCCTAGCCAATCCAGGACCTCTTGACAGGTCTGGCCAATTCACTCAGGTCTCCTGTATAGTACTATTAGGTATATATTTTGTTTATGCCAACTGATATGCTGAGACCATTAGGAGTCTCATGTCGGCTGTACCTGAAGTTTAAGCTAGAGGCTTTCACAAATGTTTGTCATCTCCAGGATCCTTCTTTTGGATGTGAATAGAGCTGAAAGTCTCGACAGGGCCTCTATGCATAAAGCTATATTCAACTGATGAAGCCGGGTCAAGTTATTGGCCATACCAGGTATAATGTTTCTATCTCTGACGGAGAGTCAGGACTAATATTAAACGAGTGACAATAACGCAACTCAAGTCTTCTCGTCGACTTAGGGTCGAGTGTTTTTTATGATCTTGGCTGGACCTACGCCTAATTCTCAGTCCTACCCATCCTTGTCTGGGACAGTGAAAGACATCTACCCATTCCCCGTTCACGAACTGTTCCCTATTGGTATGAACTTCCTACTCAGCATCGTGACAAGGGATAACAGGACGTTTTCCACGAACATTATATTGACTACATAAGGTGGTCCACTCAAACCTGGAAGTCTGGTTCCACATAGGCCTGTTCTTCACATAACGTAACTGAAAGGAAAGAACTGAAGACACCCTCGGTGAGCTGTATGTGGACGGAACGGACATTGTCTTAAGCTTGGTCTATGATGGAAAGCCATAAGGCTCTGTGCCTGAACTGGACTACAAACCTTACCCCTGTTTGTTTGTAGAGAACTATCTGTTTTAACTGCCTTGATGTTTTCCTGTGCTGTCCTTTATTAAGTTATTAAATTACAATTATAGTTACTGTGACGATCGTCATGTTATATTTGTGTCAGCCAGAAAGACACCTCAGGGAATAGGCCCAGAGGTCAAGAGTGAGAGTGACAGTGAGTCCAGGGAACGGAGGAGGGTTGGCGGGCAAAGACCTATCCCAGCCAGGACTAAAGAATAATAATTGAAGCATTGTGACAGGGGTACTTGGGACCCTCCACGTAACTATTTTTCGATTTCCAACTGTCAAGGGATTTTTTACGTGCGAAACAATACACACGGGCGTCCGATCTCACTACCCAGTGACCAGGGGAAATTTATTACTAGAAGTCCACGAGAAAAAATCCCGGCATCACTGGGGCTTGAACCCGGGACCTCCAGCAATCGAGGCGGACACGATACCTCGAGACCACGCAGCCCCCCTATTTAATTTAACTTGGTAAGGTGACCATTATAGTACCGCCCCTTAAACATATTGCTACGAAGTTGATACGCTATCAATAGGACGCTTTTGGCTTCCCAAACACACTTTAAGCATCACATATCCTGTAGATGCTAGTATCTGTACTCACGAACGGACAAGTGTTGGTGTCACCTGGTTTTTAATTGTATGCTTAACATTATGAATTGCTGGTCTTAATGGTGAATGAGCCTGCTTCGTGGCTTAGAGGTTATGACTTTTCTCCGTAATCTCGTATACTCTCGTCGGTAACGTGATGACGGTTAGAATCAGCAGTGGTTCGAATCGCATCGGTAACTTACGGGGTATGTGAGCCGGCCGCTCAGAAAGTAATGGCAAACTACTGAGCGCAATCTTGCCAAGAAATCAACATACAGCTGAAAGATGCTGGTGTTGACAGCGATGTCCTGTAAAGGATATGGAAAAAAAGGTGAATGAAGTCTTATCTACTGTTACCGTGGTAGTCAATATGTCTATAAAAATATGTGTCTGGCACCATATGCCAAGTTTGCCCTAATACGTTTAAAAGGCCCTTCACTTTATTCCACCCTACACCCACAACGCCTCAAAGTGTGGACAAGAACCTTTACTTGTTTATATGTTGTGCAAACTGACTGGCTTACTATAGAAAAGCTTCCTATAGAAATCTCAATACAACCAGCTTGATCCCGATTCAAGATAAATTTGCATGAAATTTATGAATGGGTAACGCTTGTACTTGGGAAAAGGATCTATCTACAGTAAGACAACCTAGCTAGGCTGTGAATGCCTGAAGGTTGTCCTTGAAATCGCCGTGATAACGTGATGTGTGTCAATGCTTGTATGACAGTCTTGTGGTTGCACTGCAGCAGGCCAGACAGTTCAGTGTTGGTAGTATATATTCGTTTCTCTTAGCACTTCCTTCTGTAGATTTTAGTGCAGACAGAAGATCGCAAACTACCGGCCAAGTACAAGATGTATTTTTAAAGACTGTGCGGTGTTTTAAAATATTGCCGGTCCAAGTTTTGTATTTACCTATTATGTTGCATGAATTTACAGAGGGTGAATTCAAAACTTGGACTAGCAATATTTTCAAACACTGTACAGCCATTAAATATACAACCTAAGTGGTAACCACAATTTCTTTTAGGAGCCACGGTAGCGTAGTGGCTAGACGCTCGCTTGAAGGCCCTGGTCCTCATGTTTTCGAGTCCATATCGGGGCTGATTTTTGAAACACAAAATGATCTGGGCTTCTGGGAAGTTCAATTCTAAAGGTGGGAGCAACATCGTGTGCAGAAGGTCTATACAAATATGCATCTAGCACGATATG
This sequence comes from Cepaea nemoralis, assembly GCA_014155875.1. Taxonomy (NCBI): domain Eukaryota; kingdom Metazoa; phylum Mollusca; class Gastropoda; order Stylommatophora; family Helicidae; genus Cepaea; species Cepaea nemoralis. The sequence goes on from JACEFZ010001339.1 coordinate 20,476, forward strand.
CGCAATGCGCCTAACTGGTGCAAAAGGGCCTTTTATTTTGCGTACTGTTCATTAGTGGGGCAGCGGTTGGCTGAATAGATAGAATGCATTTTTCCTTCGGGAGACCCTGGTTCGAAACTTCGGTAAGATGTGGACTTTTTTCTGTCCGGGGCAAAAAGAAAACCCTAACCTGCACAGTTCGTGGTGACTGCACTAGTCAGGCGGTCTTAATACCCCAGGCTCAAGATCCCCTGTCCTACACAACAAGGTACTATAGGCAATAGATGGCAGACAGTTTGTTCATTGCTTGGGAAATGAAGTTCGTTCGAAGTAAGCTTCTGTCTTTGTCTGCTCTACTATCACACACACACACACACACACACACACACACACACACACACACGCGCGCGCACGCACACACACACATGCACACACACACTAAAAAATATACATATGCATGGCAGACACATGATTAACACTGTATGAACGGACATATAAACCAAAGTGTGTCAGTATCGGATATACCGGATCCATACAGGGCTTGACTTTGAGAATGAAATTTCAGACCCAATCCCCCGCTTCATTCATTGTACATAGTTGTAAAAGTTATTTTGCCTAGCTCCAACAAAAGACGGAATGGCTATCGCGTAGATGCTGACATGAAAAGCTGACTTAGTTCAGGCAGTACTCATTAAAAACTATCCACAGAGCGTTGGGATTGTAAAGTGGAAACTGAAATCCCGGTCATGCATGGTGGCTTGAAAATAGAAGAACATACGACTTTTGGGATTGCACGAGAGACTTTCGGGAAAGATCATTTCATCAGAACAGTGAAAATGGCTTAATGGGGTTGGAAGGGGAGGGGGTGGGGAGGGGGAGGGGGGTTAGTTCACAGATAGTTTCTTTCAGAATATGAACTTCTATGTTTACAAACTTACGAAAGCAGTCTTTGTTGCTCTAAAGAAATACTTCGTTTAATGGCGTCAATCGTGAATATCTAGATTAATGGTAACTTTGTCATATTTTAACTAGAAAACATCATAGCCATGATGTCACTCGAGTCAAAGTGCAGAAAGAACACATGAAGGTAGACCAGATATGCTCACAGCCAATACAGCAGTAACACAGGGATGAGTATTCCCTATCCCCTTCCCCTCGCTATTTATTATCTTTTTTTCCCGCATATCCTTTACAGAACATTGCCGTCAACACCAACATTTTTCACCTGCTGTTGATGTCTTGGCAAGTTTTACGTTCATTAATTTGCCATGATATCAAAGAAAATGGTGACACCAAAATGTGATATAGAAATAGAAGGAAAAATTCTTTACCAAGTGGATAATTTTAGATACCTAGGGACATTTATAACATCAGATGGAAGATGTACAACAGAGATTAAGAGCAGAATAGGGCAGGCAAAGGCCGCATTTTAGAAAATGAAGAGTATCTTGTGCAGTAGATCACTATCAAGAAACAAATGAAGATCGTAAACTTATCAGAGACATTAGACGTAGACAGTCACAATTTTTTGGACATGTTATGAGAAGAAATGATTTGGAGAACTTGGTGACAACTGGTAAGATCGAGGGAAACAGACCAAGGGGAAGACCTAGAAACAAGTATCTGGATGGCTTGGCCTTGTGGCATGGTCGAGACAGAAACAAGGAACTGATCCACGACTCTGGTGATCGAGTGAGATGGCAGAACATGACCGCCCACGCTTACCGGCATGGCACATGATGGATGGATGGAGATCACTATCACTGAGTGTAAGAAAGAGAGTGATGAAATGCTATGTAGAACCAGTTTTGCTGTATGGCAGTGAATCTTGGAATGTAAATGAACAAATTAAGAAGAGATTAGAAGCAACAGAGATGTGGTTCCTGAGACGAATGTTGAGAATTCCTTGGACTGCCAGAGTAACTAACGACGACTGCCTGAAACAGGCTAATGAAACTAGAACACTATATACAACAATAAGAAAGAGACAAACAGCTTTCTTTGGTCATGTAATGAGAAGAGAGGCATTGGAGAACATCGTGACAACTGGAAAGATCGAGGGGAAGAGAGGCAGAGGCAGACCAAGAGAAATGATGCTGGATGGATTGAGACGGTGGCACGGAGGAATATCAGCAGCAGAGTTGATCCAGAAAACCAAAGACCGAGATCTGTGGAGAGCCAGCTGGCAGGGCACTTGATGATTATAAGTTTGCCATTGCTTTCTGAACTACCGGGTCACATACCTCCGTAAGTAACCAGCGCGAGGCGATCCGCTGCCGAATCTCGCGCAGCTGTGTTTCGTACGAGAGTATACGGGATTACGAACAACGTCCTTAATTTCTTCGCCAGGGAGACGGCATTTATTATCTACATGGACATATTTGAATAACGAAGACACAAACAATAGATTGCACGATTTATTGCCTGGCATATTTCCCTGCATCTCGTCAGGTATATACTGCAGAAATCACACACCTTACGTGAATTAACTAGATAAATCCTTCAAGTTGAAATATACACATATTCGCACAGTAATGTCACTTATCTACCACGGTAATTTTAAGCTGACTAACATGTCTTTCTGTTTGCACAATTCTGGCTTGCGTTGATAGATCATAATTGCTTCTGCAAATTTTAACAAGCGAGTATTTTGTGTGTTAAACAACACGCGAAAGGCAGTGTTTCTGTCCACCACATGGCCACTGTCGACAATGTGCCTACCAATTGAAGCTTCCGGTGTGTCGGCCCCACGAGGCTAGCATCTCCTGTGTGTTGTATCTTGTTGACCCATTGAGGTATGTGTTCTAACACCCGTTTGTTAAGCTGTCTCTCTGTTCTACCAATGTAAACGGCCTGGCATCTACATGTGAATTGGTAAATACAATTGTTTGTGGCGTACAGAGGAACAGGCTCTTTGACTGCTGGTGTAGGAATCGGTACGGTTTTAAATCTAATGACTGGAGTTGCCGCACAGAATGTTCGGCCTACTGCTGTAGTAAGCCGGTCTTGTAGACGTTGCATTACGTCATCCCCTCGAAAGGTTAGCTGGATGAATACCTTGAGTTTAGGGACTGTAGTTACGTCTGCTTTGGGTTTGGGCTGTTGGCAGTGGCGCTTTATAAATCCTGTGGAGTACCCATTCAGGTTTAAGACATTCTTCAGAGTTTCAAATTCCTCTGTCAGTGTGTCCTGGGTGCATATCTTTCTAGCACGGTCAAACAAGGTCCGTACTAAGCCCCGTTTGTACTGGACAGGTGTGAAGCTCTGAAAATTTAGGTATTGGCCAGTCCATGTTCCTTTGCGATACACCGATCTTTGAATTGTGCCGTCTGCTCTACGTCTCATTAGAATATCTAGGAACGGCAACGCTTCGTTGTGTTCGTGTTCCATAGATAGAGAGATGTTTTTATGCGTCTTGTTCATTGTGGCCTGAAACGATGTTGCTTGTAGCTCGTCTGTGGTGATAATTAGTATATCGTCCACATAACGACGGTAAAAGGCCAAGTTGTTGATGTCTGAGGATCTCTTTTCTTCTAAATGTGCCATGAAGATGTCCGCTAGAATAGGACCAAGAGGACTCCCCATGGCCACTCCGTCAATTTGGCGGTATGACTTAGTTAGAAAATTGAAGTGTATGTTGGCGGTACATAGTAGTAGTAGCCTCTCCAGAATAGGTGTTGGTATGCCTAATTTTAGTTGTTTGTCTTTAATGCGTTCCCTTATTATTTGCACGTCTCCTCTAATGGAACGTTAGTGAATAGGGAGGCTATATCCATGGATGCCATGTGTTTGTTATTTATGTCCATAGTATCCAATAATTCCACCAGTTGGAATGTATCTCTGAGTATTTTAGGATCGAAGGACTGTCGTACTGGCTTTAACATTTCGGCTAGCCATCTCGCCATTCGGTGTTGTGCAGAGTTAACCATGGACATAATATAATAGAACTAAGCCTTGACAGAACCAATTAAGATAATTTCTAACTCCTTATGTTCGAGGAAACAACATATCTTCTTCTTCTTCTTCAGCGTTCCGAGCCACTGAGGTTCTTTGCTGCAGATACAATCCGTCTCAATTCGTCTCTCTGGTTGACCTTCTCTTGCCAGTCGTTAATTCCAAGTGCTTGTAGGTCTGTATATATATTACCTCTCCACCGTCTTCTTGGTCTACCTCGAGGTCTAAGGTCCTTTATTTCTTGAGTGTAAGCGAGTTTTGTTTCCCTATTATCTTCCATTCTTTCTATATGCCCCAGCCATTGTAGTCTATTAGCCTTCATGATACCAGTAAATGTCTTTGTTACTTATTCTTTTCCACTTTCCACTTTGTGTATCCTAATGGGTCCAAAGATGCGTCTTAAAACTTTGTTCTCAAAGGTTTGTAACAAGGCTTCGTCTCCTTTCATTGTACTCCAGGTTTCAGAGCCATACAGCACAACTGGTCTGATCAGTGTTTTGTATATTGTGATTTTGGTGTTACGAGATAAACAACATATCTACCCTCAATAAATGATCTTTAATGTTCAGACGATCAGTGCCTATTTTACAGCGACGAGGGTGGACTGTAGAACCATATTAATAAATTGAGTTCAACATGCAGCAGATACAATATGTATATATCCTGGTTCAGTAAATAAGCTTTATGCAAACACATAAACCCCGTGGTCGCGCTACCTTTCAGAAATAGTACAGTTTTGAATTAATCGAGGGATAATACATACAGCTGCTGCAGAATATAATGAGAATATACCGGATCAACTGCTGGAAGAAGCATGCGAGATCTGAATATAGAGCCAGAGGAGGATCAAGAACACCCGATGGGTAAACATCGACAAGGGTATACTAACAACAAGAAAACACGATGGGTAGACATCGACAAGGGTATACTAAACAACAAGAAAACACGATGGGTAGACATCGACAAGGGTATACTAAACAACAAGAAAATACGATGGGTAGACATCGACAACGGTGTACTAAACAAGAAGAAATCACGATGGGTAGACATCGACAACGGTGTACTAAACAAGAAGAAAACACGATGGGTAGACATCGACAAGGGTATACTAAACAACAAGAAAACACGATGGGTAGACATCGACAACGGTGTACTAAACAAGAAAAAAACACGATGGGTAGACATCGACAAGGGTATACTAAACAACAAGAAAACACGATGGGTAGACATCGACAAGGGTATACTAAACAACAAGAAAACACGGTGGGTAGACATCGACAAGGGTATACTAAACAACAAGAAAACACGATGGGTAGACATCGACAAGGGTATACTAAACAACAAGAAAACACGATGGGTAGACATCGACAACGGTGTACTAAACAAGAAGAAAACACGATGGGTAGACATCGACAAGGGTATACTAAACAACAAGAAAACACGGTGGGTAGACATCGACAATGGTGTACTAAACAACAAGAAAACACGATGGGTAGACATCGACAAGGGTATACTAAACAACAAGAAAACACGATGGGTAGACATCGACAACGGTGTACTAAACAAGAAAAAAACACGATGGGTAGACATCGACAAGGGTATACTAAACAACAAGAAAACACGATGGGTAGACATCGACAAGGGTATACTAAACAACAAGAAAACACGGTGGGTAGACATCGACAAGGGTATACTAAACAACAAGGAAAACACGATGGGTAGACATCGACAAGGGTATACTAAACAACAAGAAAACACGATGGGTAGACATCGTCAAGGGTGCACTAAACAAACACAGATACGGCTTAACTAAGGCAACACATCTCAATCATTCAACCGTGGCTGGTTAATAGAAGATGGCAACACGTACGATTGAGACTCCAATTTTATATATATATATATATATATATTTATATATATATATATATACTATATATATATAATATATATATATATATATATATATATATATATATACATACATACATACATACATACATACATACATACATACATACATATAACTACTGAAGTAAAAATTAGCCATTGAATCGCAAACAGTCGATAAATGCCGGGGTTTATTTTGCTTTGAAGAGGGGTAGCATCCATCGGGGTCTTTTTGGTGTTGAGAATATTTTCCCGATCCAGTGCCAAAGTAGAATCTCCACGGGAACTGTGTTACAGAACCCGCCTTCCACTTTCCACCCTCACAAAGCAGATTGATTGATTGATTGATTGATTTAGGAATCGACATCACAGTATTCGGGGCATTCCCATAAGTGCTCCGTCCCCATCCTCAGCAGCCAGCGAAGAGTTCCAACACTAATAGTACCAGTAGCAATCTGATTATAAGTCCGTCTCGCCTTTCCTTTGAGCGTTGAGCGTCGGCCAGATCCCTTCGTCACTCCTCGCTGTCTCATTCTTGCCAGACCATGGTAATCCATTTGCTCCTCCGAGGTGTGCACGTGCTCCCACAAGGCCGCAACCACGTCTGCCTTGTCATGTATCAATACTCCACCAAGTTCTGCAGAGCCAGCCAATCTGTCCGCCTGTTCATTTCCCAGCACACCGGCATGCCCCGGAGAAAAGATCCAGGCGATGCTTGTCACCCGTGACCTCCGAAGCGAAGCAAGCCACTCCGCACGAAGTCTGCCCGTCCTCACCCTCGTCAGCATGCTTTCTGAGTCAGTTACAATCACGATGTGTGTGTGTGTGTCGTATTCTCCATCCAGCGGAGAGCCGCAGTGACTGCCTCCACTTCCATTCTTAAGCTGGATGTTGTGGTATCATATGCTAGGCTCTCCTGCCCCAAACATCGACCATTAGCTTTGGACTATGAACCCCCAGCCACTTCTCTCACCTCTTGACACCGAACCATCTGTGTAGATAATCACATCACTCGAGTGAGCATTGTCCTGAATTAGTTGCTGGATTTCCACTTCCGTGGCCCCTGCTGGCCACTCCCTGCACTCCCGGTTTAATGTGATTATAACTCTGCACAAGTCTGACTGCTCCGCTGGCACTCTGACCCACTCCTCTCCACGCCTAATGTTCCCCAAGGGGCACACCTGTCTGATCGTATCCTCCGCCTGAGCCATCCATGATTTCCCTCTTATCAGTCGCTGACCCTTAACTGCGTCCAGCGCCTCATGCAGTGGGTGGTCTGTGTCTGCAGCTACTCTGAGGTATGCCTTCGCCTGCATCACCTTGAGCCTACCAGCAACACTCGGCAGACCAAGGATGTAACGCATACACACTACTGGGGTGTCTCTAGTGCATCCCAGAATGACCCGCATAGCTTCGTTCTGTATGCGCTCTAACTTCACCAGCTGACTCTCTGAGACAGTGAGCAGTCGTAGTCCATAATCAATTACTGAGAGGATCAAGTGCTGGTATAGTGTGAAAAGCATTCTCTGCTCTATGTCCATTGCAGCCATAGTTGTAAGTGCATTGAGTCCCTTTTGAGATCTTGTCACGACCGTCTCCACATGGTCCTTGAAGGATAGGCTCCTGTCGAATGTGATCCCCAGATACTTCAGTTTGTTCTCTCAGCTGACATTTCTACCATCTATCGCGAAGCTTGGGACATCAGCTCTTACAAACCTGTTGTCCAGAGAGCACCACAAAACAGCCGCCTTTTCCGGGTGGATGACAGCACTTATTTCTGTGCACCAGTCAATCACTTTATCTACTGTCACCTGTAACTCCTGGGCTGTATGCTCCCTATCTCTCCCCTGCCTATATGCAAGAATATCATCTGCAAATGTTAGTATTCTTCCAACCCCTGGTGCTTCTAGGTTACAATCTTGCTCGTATACACATTAAAGAGCACCGGTGAGACTGCAGATCTCTGTGGCAGTCCCGGGGTTAACATATGTGGCTCTGAGGTCCATGCGCCCAGACGGAGAGCAACCCGACGAGAGTGCAGGACGGTTGCTATCCAGTTCACCAACCAGGGATTGACCCCCTTCTCCATCAGTGCGGTCATCAAAATATATCATATCGAACTCTATTGTACGCATCTTCGAGGTCAAGAGCTATCGCCATCGTTTCCTGTCTACTCTGGAACCCCTCATAAACGTCAAAGGCAAAAGTGGGTGCATTTAACCAGGTATCTTTTTCTGGCCTGTAGCTCCCCAGGCCTCTTGGAAGAAGCTTCCCCCTTTCCAAAAAATCATGCAGCTTGACAGCGACTAACTTCTCTAAAACCTTCCCAAATGTATTTGGGTAATGTACGACAACGGTGTAAAAAAAAAAAAAAAAAGCAGAGAGGTTTGCAAGACACATTTTACAACTTCACATCTGCAGCGAGACATATTACAAAGTAACCTGGTGACCATTCAGAACAACTTTCAGACTGGTTGGAATTAGTCATTGTTGGCAATTGGTGGGCTTTAGTTATTTCAGTGTCGAAATACTCTATTCCAACGCACAGAGAGATTGTCTACTGTATTAGTTAGTTAGTTAGCTAGTTAGTTACCTAGTTAGTTAGTTAGTTAGCTAGTTAGTTAGTTAGTTAGTTAGTTAGTTAGTTAGTTAGTTAGTTAGTTAGTTAGTTAGTTAGTTAGTTAGTTAGTTGTTAGTTAGTTAGTCGCGGTTCCAACTTCACAGCAGCGGGTCGTCCCCATTATGCTCCATTCCTGTGCCAGTGAATATTACACAAAATGCTCCTCACTGCCCCATGTGAAAAGTGGAGCAGACAGGAGTTTCGACAAACCAACAGCCCAGACAGGTACACTGTGCATAATGCCACCACCAGAATGTCAACACAAAAGTCCTCCACGAAAAATACAGTTCATCTTCGATGGAAGTGGCAGTCACTAGAAAACCAGCAGCCACACATTACCGTGTAAGGCAAACCAGTAAGTTCTGTGTCGCCGGCTATCATTATTCCGAACATACAGTTCACTCTACAAACAACCGCGGACATATGTAAAAGCATTTCACTATACATAATGCCATTGCCTGAATGCCAACACAAAAGTCCTCCTCGAAAAATACAGTTATCATCGATGACAGCGGCAGTCAGTAGAACACCAGCAGCTACACATTTCTGCATACGGCAAAACAAGTCAGTTCTGCGACAAAGCCAGCCGCCACTACTCCGAACATGCAGTTTACGTTCCAAAAAAAAAAAAAAAATAACCGCGGACAGATGTATAAGCATTTCATATGAAATTCACAGCTCACAGTGTCTCGTCACTCACTCAACTCAGTAGCAGGGCGACGGAACCATACACTTCCAGTCCAACATGAAGGAAAATGAGAATGAAAACGGTAGCCACGAGTGTAAACACTCCAGAGGCCTTAACAGTTTAAATGCCTATCATCCATGTTCGAGATCGGAAGTTCTCAGAAGCTGTCTACCGTATTAAGAACATTCAACAACTCCTGTTACTTTTTAGTGTGTTTTTGTTTTCTACCAGAAATGAGTACGGCGGCTTTAATTATTTCACCCCCCCCCCCCCCCTTTCCCCCACTGAAGATCATTACAGCTGACCAGTGGGGAGAAGAACCAGTTTTATCAACATCACGCGTATATTACTTTCATAGGCGCCAAATCTTTCGAGAAAGAAATACATTATCACATTTCTGAAGTAGGCTATGACAAAATATAAGAAGTGCAATCATACAAATGACGTGTTCACTCGCACGCGGGCAGACTAGCCAACGACACATGATGCGCTTCTAAGCATAAACAGAGTTACATGAAAAGTTGAACATTTCCACAAACACTCTGTACACCATTGTCAGGTTAGCTATCATTATTGTTAATAAGAACATTAATAGTGTCCTGCAGATTACATAGCGATGCAGACAAACTACACGGCTTCAATCTTAAAAAAGAAGGTTTAACAGGTTCAATGAAAAACAAAAAGTAGGTCTGGGTCAAACAAAAATGAATTACGGAAAATAGGAAGTACGGGTGTCACAGGTATGACTTAAAATGTGTTAATATGGTAGCAGACATGTTGTATTATAGCGCAATGACAATATTTCGGCGATATAAAAGCCACGGCAGAAAGTGGCTTAAGATGATTAATCATTCCATGCCACTTAACCAGTTAACAGTTTCAAACATAAGCCAACGGCTTACCTGACCTAATAAAATTGTTTAAAAATACTAAAATAAAGACGAAAAACATTCGAGACAATCCACAGGCGCGATGATTATCTACTTGAAAACTCACTCGAGTCTGAATCTGTCTGCACCATCTTCATGGGGCTACCTATATTTTGAAAACTCACACGGTAACAGGAGATATGAATACTAGAAACAGGAAGTTGTGCCTCATCGCGCATACATATTCAAACATTTATCTGCGTTCTACTTATTTATAAATCGTTAAGATAAGGACGCACTTTCGTTTTGTAGAGATGTCTAGTGTTTCCGGTATCTCAGTACTTGACTCAATAGGTGGCTCCATTCTTAACTGTAGCTCTTCATATAAGGTGGAAGAATTTCAGAAACAGGAAGACTTACTGACCCGATTACTAATACATTCATCAGCGTTCATGTCTCTCCACATAACGCGGTCTTTGGTGTTATGCATACCTCTGCTGATGATACTCTTTCATACCACTGTCTCAGCCCATCGACCATCATTTCTCTGTTTCAGTGTATCACATGTATTTATCATATTCTTTCCCTTCACCAGTTTGCTCCTCTACCACCTCAGTGTACCACACGTATTTCTTTCAATTCACCAGTTTGCCCCTGTATCACCTCAGTGTATCACACGTAATTATCATATTCGTTCCCAAGCGGTGAAATGTTTACGAACTCTGCAAAATGTTCACTTCAGACACAACATGGTCGACTTTCATCTTGTTTATCAGAACAAGATGTCCGCTGAAAGCTGTTGCCATAAGCAATCTGCACATAGCCAGGTCTACTAATAGTGGCTTATCTTTATGAGCAAGTCTGGATGACGCGAGACAAATAAGCGAAATATCCTTATTTATGTCTGCGTTTTCATTTGAATATAACATTTAACGTTAGGGTGCAGTTTCTATAGACAAATGGCTGTGCTAATCTTTCAGTTTTCGTATAGCTTTGGAACAACGGTGTGTGTGTGTGTGTGTGTGTGTGTGTGTGTGTGTGTGTGTGTGTGTGGGTGTGTGTGTGTGTTGTATGTGTGTGAGTGTATATATATATATATATATATATATATATATATCTTATATATAAATTAGGATCTCCGTCTGTCTGTCTGTCTGTATGTATGTATGTATGTATGTCCTTTATTTGTTCGCGAACGGCCCATCCGATTGAGATGAAATTTTCTACACGCCTTCCTTTCATTCCATCGCTGCCAACTGTGATATTTTGTTAGTGTGAAATCGCCTGCTTACTCAGTATTATTTCATTTTTCATTTTTCATTATAATTTCATATATCTCAGGGGACCTAACTCTGTAAAAGTTATTTCAAGGGGCATAACTTTTCTGTATAACTTATAGTCATATTGTGGCATCGTTTTCAAAGATTTATAAACTCTTTGTCCATAGTTATGTACCGGCATATGAGTTATAATAAATAATGATACAATCTGTAAGGCATTTTCAAAGTTTTCATAAAAATAATGCACAATGCATAACATTGTAACTCATCTTTTTTTGCTTAAGAAGTTACTGTAGTCATGCAGGTGATTAGAAAGAGTTTTCATTAAAAATAATGGATGGTGTGTGGAAGGACATTCTTTTAAGTTACTTTTTTTGTTGTATGAATTTAATGAGAACTTATATGACTACTTATATGAATTAAATGAGATGCTCCCCACCAGGGACTGGGCGAAGCCGGACAGGGTCAGGCAGAAAGATAGACAGACAGACAGACAGATAGACAGTCGGGAACAGGAACTTATATGACTACTTATATAAATTAAATGAGATGCTTCACACCAGGAGCTGGGCGATGCCGGGCCGGGTCAGACAGACAGACAGACAGACAGACAGACAGACAGATAGTCGGTAACGGGAACGGGAACTTATATGACTACTTATATGAATAAATGAGATGCTCCCCACCAGGGACTGGGCGAAGCCGGGCAGGGTCAGGCAGACAGATAGACAGACAGATAGACAGACAGATAGACAGACAGATAGACAGTCGGGAACGGGAACTTATATGACTACTTATATGAATTAAATGAGATGCTCCACACCAGGAGCTGGGCAATGCCGGGCCGGGTCAGACAGACAGACAGACAGACAGACAGACAGACAGACAGACAGATAGACAGTCAGTCGGTAACGGGAACAGGAACTTATATGACTACTTATATGAATTAAATGAGATGCTCCCCACCAGGGTCTGGGCGAAGCCGGGCAGGGTCAGCTAGTATATATATATATATATATATATATATATATATATATATATATATATATATATATATATATATATATATATATAGTGAGAGATTAGTAAAAAAGGGAGGGGGCGGGTGAAAAAGAAGAAATGAGAGAGAGAGGGAGAGAGAATGAGAGAGAGAGAGAGAGAGAGAGAGAGAGAGAGAGAGAGAGAGAGAGAGAGAGAGAGAGAGAGAGAGAGAGAAGGAGGAAAGAACGAACGAACACACTTTATTTTCAAAGGGTTAAGAATTGGGCAATCAGGCCCGTCTAATATTCTGCCCTTCTATTACTCTCTGTCATACATTATTTCATCCACATATCATTCAAGGCTAACTGAGAACAACAACAATATAGCAAATATGCATTGTAAAGGCATTGGGAACATCAATACTACACGGCTCAGTAATAGCAATGACTGGTGTGGCAATTGTTTTTAGCTATGTGGAATACATTGGTCTACCAAATGGGGACTGGCTGTTACACAATGGTTTTATTATTATTATTATTATTATTATTATTATTATTATTATTATTATTATTATTATTATTATTATCTTCTTGTTCTTGTTCTTGTTCTTCTTCTGCGTTCATCCGGAGACCTTTTCGGACGTGATTGCATTGTGCCTGTTTACAGCAGAGCTGCTTTCTTGCCCGTTAGGCCGACACATCCGACTTCTGCGGGCATTTGTTGACCGGGTTAACCTTCGGGTGTTATTATTATTATTATTATTATTATTATTATTATTATTATTATTATTATTTTATTTTCATTATTAAGGGGGAAGATAATCGGCACTGAGATAGTGTTAGAATATTTTGCGTTTATATGTTTAAGGATTGGTGATGTCTTTGATTTCTTGTGGAAGGTTGTTCCACAGCTGAGCTGCCGAGTACGTTAAGCTTGTTTTGTATAAGTCTATCTTAAGCTTCGGAATGTGTAATATATTTAATTGTTTAGTGTGTCTAGCATTATATTTAAACAATGGTCAAAGATAATTTGGGGCATCCGATGTAGAATTTTGTGAATTAGTTTGGCTTTATTGAAAAGTAGGCAGTTGCGGAGTGGTAGTAACTGAAGACATTTATACCGGCTAGGATTGTCAGTTACGTGTTTGCTATAAATTATAAATTTATAGTCGGTTTCTGGAATGAGTAAAGTCGCTTGGCGATTGAATTGGAACAAGCGTCCCAGATTGTAGAGCTGTATTCAAAATGTCTTTGAATGTGTTACACAACATGCATGGAGAAAGCCAGTTATGCGGCGAAAGGTTTACAGGTATAATTCGTAATCCCACATACCGCCTGTTGCAAGCGATTTAGCAGAAGACCGCAGTGCGTTGGTTTTCAAACAATAGTATAAGTGCCGGTCGCTCAGATAGTATAAGGAGAAACGTATAAGGAGGTTAAGGAGAGGTGAATATGGGGAGAAGGAGTGTGAAAGGGATGGAGCGAAAGAGAGGAAGATTGAGGTAAAGAGGGAGTGACAGAGACGAGAGGAAGTATCAAAGAGAGGAAGTGAGAGAGTAAGGTGGGGGGGGGGGGTGTTAGAAACAGGAAGTTAGAGAGGGAGTGTGAGAGTAAGATAAAATTAGAATAGAGACAGAGTGAGAAAGATGATGAGAGAGTGTGTCACAGAGCCAAGTGGTGGAGATATGTAAGAGAGAGAGAGAGAGAGAGAGAGAGAGAGAGTGAGAGAGAGAAGAGAGAGAGAGAGAGAGAGAGCTAAGAGTGTGAAAGAGGGATAGAGGTGAACGAGTGGAAGCAAGAGAGAGTGAGAAGGCTATAGTGAGAGAGGAAAATAAAAGAGATTAATAAAGTAGAAAACAACATTTATATGTAAGTAAGAGAAAAGTGAATGATGCTTTTCCACTCCACTTGTCGTTATGGGTACATTGTGAAACCACACCTTGTTTTTGTAACAGTTTCAGTGTCAAACAAAAAAAGTAGGTCTGGAGCAAACATAAATGGATGGCGGAAAATGGGGAGTAAGGGTGTGTCACAGTTATGACTTAAAAGTTGGTAAATTGGAGCAGACATGTTGTAATATATATAACATTAAAAGGAGTTGCATAAGGGAACTACTGTATTTCTATTTTAACTATAGTTTGATGCATAAGCCCAAGGCAGTTACGAGAAATTCAAGTAAGACGATTTAACAGCCCATGACATTTAATCAGTTAATAGAACATTCGGCATTCCATGCCATCAACATGACCCCAGCCGTCTTGACTTTCTAGAACATTTCTTGGTACTAATCGTAGGCTATGTTGACCGGCGAGGCCAGGTGAACTGAAGAAACATAACTGCCGACTTGGCATTCAATATGACTTTTCTTCATCGTAGTTGCATATCCTTTACAGGACGTCGCTGTCAACCCCAACATGTTATGGGGGTTTGTGATTTCTTGTAAGTTTACCTTCCGTAGTTTGTCATTGCTTTCTGAACGACAGGCACTCATACTATTGTACGAAAACCAACGCACGGCGGTCTGCTGCCAAATCGCCCATCTGTATTTCGAACGCGTTATGTAGGATTGATGGGCTCCATGGTGATGGCGTTGCGGACGCGATTCGCAATGCCGCTTACCCGCGTTCGAAACACAGCGGCGACCTATTTGGCAGGCGACCATGTCGCGCTGGTTTTAACGTGTTGGTATGGGAGCCGGTCGTTCAGAAAGCAATGGCAAACTACTGAACGTTTAAAAAAAAAAACTTACCAAGACATCAACAACGGCAGTAAAATGCTGGTGTTGACTGCAACGTCCTGTAAAGGATATTCAACTTTTAAAAAAAACGTGGGATTACGAAGTGTGTCCGTAAAACCCTTCGCTACATAGATGGCTTTCTGTATGTACACGTGTAAATCATTGTTGTGATTCGATTTGTGTTGCTTCCCAATCTGATTTTAATTTCCATACGGTAATTTCGTGTCAAATGTCATTCTCTCCCTGACATTGCTTGCAAACATTGCAAAAGGAGCGCTAAATCTCAGATCATGGACACAAGAAGCCATCAGATCAGATCCCAGGTCGCGATGTTTGAGCATCCAGACTCGCAAGCCGTCTGTCAACACGATTCTGTGGGAACCCAGACACATTGAACAGCTCTGAAGGCACAAATCCGAAAGATCATGTAGTCTTCCACTTTTCTGACATTACCGATTGTTGGCCAAACCTTGACCAAACAAACCCGGCCGTAAAACACAAGCAGAGCTGCTGCAGTTTAAGCCAAGGGACAGTCGATGGAACAAAGTCAGCGGTGCATGTGGGCACAGTTCTCTGAGCCCTTAGGGGGAACGAAGGCGTCAAAGATATGTCCCATGTTTGTTGTGGGATTGCTCACGTCAGCTGTCTGCTTTGAAGGCTATTGGAGAGCAGCTGCTGTGAAATAATTATTTCGTTGTATTGTCAAGTTTCAGAAATGTGTGAAGATTTTATGTAGTCGTCCATTTTGGTTTGTCACCTCAGAGGACACTAAAACACTAGAAGATGAAAACAACGACAGACAGACAGACAGACAGACAGACAGACAGACAGACAGACAGACAGACAGACAGACAGACAGACATATTGAAAGACAGACATACAAACACTCAAACAGACAGGTATATAAACAGACAGACATATAGACAGACGGACATATAGACAAAAAGACATATAGACAGACAGATATACGGACTGCGTACAGATGAACGGACAGACACACAGACCAACAAATAGACATATAGGCAGACATACAGATATATAGAGAGAGGACACACACACATATAGACAGACATACGTATAGTCAGAGAGACATATAGACATAAAGATATATAGACTGAGATATAGACAAACCAACAGACAAGATGTATATATATATATATATATATATATATATATATATATATATATATATATATATATTATATATATATATATATATATATATATATATAAACAGACGTATAGGGAGAAGGACAGAAATATAGACAGGCAGGTATAAAGACAGACGCACACGCACACACAGACAGATATATTTAAATATCTGTTTTAAATGTTTGTTTTGAATGACACAGCAAGAAAAAGTGCTTGGACGAAAAAAAAAACACTTAGCATAAAATGTTCGTAAAAATGTTTTGAAAGAAAACTAAAAAAATAAAATAACAAATAAATAGAACGACAATAGCTCAATATGGTGTTGAATTACGCCTAGTTTTGGCATCATTAAAACAATAAATCAGTATTTTAATTCTGCACATGATAACTTGTTTCACGTTGAACATGAGCGCGTTAGTGTAGCGGCGTAAATACATGGACCTGGTTCCCCCATTCGCAAAATGTACAGTAACCTGGTACTGATACTTGTGCTGCGATGCAATGGATCTTCTTCATACGATACTCATCTCCGGATATATGTAGCAACAGTTTCCCGTCTAACATAGACAGTTAACCCCATGTCACTAACCATTTACCGGGCATATATTAAGTCTGACATTGACATAACAGACACATTCAACACCTGAAGATATAATGTAACCATGCGGACCTGGCGATCGATTTTAACTCCTGCGTGGATAAGCCAGTAAAGTGGAATAATATTGAATGATAACTGATCCACTATAAACATAAAAGCTTGTACAGCTTGAACCATAGACTATATTTAAACTGGAGTAGATAGTAGTGCAGCCCCATGGGCCGACTGCAACCATGTAATTACAGCTCATGTGCATATCGGTATTCCCCATAATGTGTCTATAACTTTGTAATGAGATACATGAATGCGATTCCTCTTCTTCTTATAGTCTACGTCGTCTGGCTTTATATCTGTCAATATGCCTGTCTTTACGTCTGTCTATCTAATGTCTATTTGTTTGCCTATATGTCTGTCTGTTGGCCTGTCTGTCAGTCGGTTCGTTTGTCTGCCGTCTGTCCGGCTGTCTGCTTTTCTGTCTGTTGTTGTTTTCATCTTCTAGAGTCTTAATGAGATACAGGAATGCTATTCTTCTTCTTCTTATAGTTTATGCCGTCTGGCGTTGGTGATCATTTCTGATCACAGCATTGTCTCGTGTGCTGTCAATCACTTCAATACCGATGTTCCTCCATGCTATGTTAAACTGTCCGGCATCTTCTCTATCAGTCTCCCCCTGTCTCCCCTCCTCTCCAGCTTTCTCTTGATCACAAAGTACTCCGGCTTTCCTCTTCTCGTGATATGCCAAAAGCATGCTTTTCAAGAACACTTATTGGAGGTAAGCGTGGCTGAGAGGTCTAACGCATTTAAATTTTCTCTTCTAACCGCTGGGTGCCGGCTTCGTGGCTTAGAGGTTAGCGACATTTCTCCGTAATCTCGTATACTCTCGTAGGTAACGTGATGACGGTGAGAATTAGCAGTGGTTCGAAACGCATTGGTAACTTACGGGGTATGTGAGCCGGCTGCTCAGAAAGCAATGGCTAACTACTGAGCGTAATCTTGCCAAGAAATCAACATACAGCTGACAGATGCTGGTGTTGACAGCGATGTCCTGTAAAGGATATGTAGTAAAAAAAAAAAAAACCGCTGGGTAGTGGATTTGCCCCACACGCCAGTCAGTTGGTCTGAAATGTTGACTTCTCGTCCTTGACTTGGGGACGTAAATGACAAGTACCTGTGAAATTGGAGAACGGTTCTCTGAAGGCGAGGGACACGGTAATAGTCCAGTGGACTCACTAGTAGTAGTAGCAGCACGTGTATGGACCAAGCCCTCGTTAAAATAATTAAAAATACACATAGTTTAGTTTAGTCTATGGATCAACATCACGGCACACGGGTGTAACCCATAAGTGCTCCGTTCTTCTCCTAACTCAAACCTGAGTCTGGAGAAACTCAGCTCAGTGCACGAACTCCGTAGCACCGGCGAGGATTCTAAAATACTTTGGGTAGATTTTTAACTCGAAATTTTTCCCGGGCAGCGCCGTTAGGCTACTCTTTTTCGATTTCCAACTGCCAAGGGATTTTTTACGTGCGCATCAATACACACGGGCATCCGATCTCACTACCCAGAGACCAGGGGAATTTTATTACTAGAAGTCCACGTGAAAAAATCCCGGTCCTCACCGGGGCTTGAACCCGGAACCTCCAGCACTCGAGGCGGACACCATACCTCGAGACCACGAAGCTCCTCCAAAATACACATACACATAATGAACACAGAAGCCAGTGTCCAAGCATTCAGCGATGCTGGCAATGCTGGTAATTATAGTAACAAATCATCACGTTGTCACAGCAAATACATGTTACATGAGACAAGTAACAAATCATAACAAATCATCACGTTGTCACAGCAAATACATGTTACATGAGACAAGTAACAAATCATCACGTTGTCACGGCAAATACATGTTACATGAGACAAGTAACAAATCATAACAAATCATCACGTTGTCACAGCAAATACATGTTACATGAGACAAGTAACAAATCATCACGTTGTCACGGCAAATACATGTTACATGAGACAAGTAACAAGTCATCACGTTTGTCACAGCAAATACATGTTACATGAGACAAGTAACAAATCATCACGTTGTCACAGCAAATACATGCTACATGAGACAAGTAACAAATCATCACGTTGTCACAGCAAATACATGTTACATGAGACAAGTAACAAATCATCACGTTGTCACGGCAAATACATGTTACATGAGACAAGTAACAAGTCATCACGTTGTCACGGCAAATACATGTTACAGGAGACAAGTAACAAATCATCACGTTGTCACGTCAGATACATGTTACATGAGACAAGTAAGGACCATAACTAAACATAAACAACGAATAATGACAACATGTCAAAAGTAAAGATCTCTTGTGCACGCCTCATGGCGCATTTGGTATTTGGCTCTAGTCCCATATTTGATTGCACCAATCAGCACTTGATGGCTGATGTGGTTAATATCATGCCTGACCGCCTTTATTTTCCAAGACATTTTCTGGTGCCCAATTTAGACTGGGTCGATCTGGGAGCCCAGGTCAGTTTTTGAGAAATCCCCCTCACTGGGGATACGAACACAAGACTACAGGCCTGTAGGCAAGTGTTCTAGCCACCGCAGTTCCCGTCAAATAAGGTGCATGAGGAAAATAGTTGGGGTCATGAGAGGACATAATGTAGAATATTATAAAATGTGATAACATGTGGGAACATCCTTATGTATAGAATACATAGCAAACACATAGACAGACAGAGAATTGACTGTTCTGGACATCTAACAAGAATGCCCACAAATTTACCACCTTCACATATTTTTTTGTTTTTGTTTTTTGTTCGCATATCCTTTACAGGACATCACTGTCAACGTCAGCATCTTTCAGCTGATTATGGATTTTTTGCCAAGATTACGCTCAGTAGTTTGCCATTGCTTTCTGAGCTTGGTCACATGCATGATCGAGATAGGAACATAGGTCTGATCCACGACTCTGGTGATTGTGTGAGATGGTGAAGTATGACCAGCCACACTTATGGGTCTAGCACATGATGATGATGAATCACATGATAGATCATTGCAGCAACATGTAGCCACAGTCTAGATTGTACTGGCGGTGGTATAAAGCAATCAGATTTCACATATACTAGGTCTAGACACTGTAATGCGATTATACCAGCTCTATTCTTAGTCGCCCTTTCTCTTCGAAAATAAAAATCTTTGCTACCCTGTTATACGGGGTTAAATCGACCGCAGACGTAAATAATGCGCGTAAATAATTGAAACTGGGCTAACGTGCTATGTAATCAGTGCTCTATTCATTGCACTAATCTTAATGTTTTCAAAAACAAGAAAACAGATATAGGAAGAGACAAAATGGAGACAAAGACCTAGGGATCTGGGTGTTGTGACTGTTAAAGTAACAGACAAAATGTACGCATAGACCTAGGGATATGGGTGTTGTGACTGCTAAAGTAACAGACAAAATGAGGACACAGAACTAGAGATATGGGTGTTGTGACTGCTAAAGTAACAGACAAAATATAGACATAGACCTAGAGATATGGGTGGTGTGACTGCTAAAGTAACAGACACAATGTAGACATCGACCTAGAGATATGGGTGGTGTGACTGCTAAAGTAACAGACAAAATATAGACATAGACCTAGAGATATGGGTGGTGTGACTGCTAAAGTAACAGACAAAATATAGACATAGACCTAGAGATATGGGTGGTGTGACTGCTAAAGTAACAGACAAAATGTAGACATCGACCTAGAGATATGGGTGGTGTGACTGCTAAAGTAACAGACAAAATGAGGACACAGACCTAGAGATATGGGTGGTGTGACTGCTAAAGTAACAGACAAAATATAGACATAGACCTAGAGATATGGGTGGTGTGACTGCTAAAGTAACAGACAAAATATAGACATAGACCTAGAGATATGGGTGTTGTGACTGCTAAAGTAACAGACAAAATATAGACATAGACCTAGAGATATGGGTGTTGTGACTGCTAAAGTAACAGACAAAATGAGGACACAGACCTAGAGATATGGGTGTTGTGACTGCTAAAGTAACAGACAAAATATAGACACAGACCTAGAGATATGGGTGGTGTGACTGCTAAAGTAACAGACAAAATATAGACATAGACCTAGAGATATGGGTGGTGTGACTGCTAAAGTAACAGACAAAATATAGACATAGACCTAGAGATATGGGTGGTGTGACTGCTAAAGTAACAGACAAAATATACACATAGACCTAGGGATATGGGTGTTGTGATTGCAAAAGTAACAGACACAATGTAGACATCGACCTAGAGACATGAGTGTTGTGAATGCTAAAGGAAAGACAACATGTGGATATAAACGTAGGAATATATGGGTGTTGTGTCTGCTAAAGGAACAAACAAAATGTAGAGACTACATCTAGGGAAATGGCTGTTGTGACCAACATAGGAACAGACACACGTCGACAAAGACCTAGCATCTGCTCAGGGTGTGGCGGTAGAGCAGTGGCTATCATGCTAGCCTCACGTCCCGGTGGTCGTGTGTTCGAAACGTCACCGAAGCAAGGATTTTTTAACAACTGACCTGACCTTACAGGTCGACCCAGCCAAAAATGAGCACCCATTTTACACTCGTAAACAATACTTGTAGTTACTGGACACACACAAACAACATCTGTAGTCATTGGACACACACAAATAACACTTGTACTCATTGGACACTCACAAACAACACTTGTACTCATTGGACACTCAGAAAAACTCTTGTACTCATTGGACACTCACAAACAAAACTTGTTCTCATTGGACACACACAAACAACACTTGTACTCATTGGACACACACAAACAACATTTGTAGTCATTAAACACACGAAACACCACTGGTACTCATTAGACACTCACAAACAACACTTGTACTCATTGGATACCAAAGAAACTAAGCTTGTGGTCATATACACACACAGCCGATACTTGCTCTCATAGTACACGCACAGACGCTTGTGTTCATATTATATAAAACAAACTATACGTGTACTCATGGTTCACGTAGATAGTACGACTATACATATAGACGTGCAAGTACATTTGATCTCATGGTAAAAAGCTTGTAATCATTGCAAATCAACATACTACGCTTGTACTCATGACACACACACACACACACACACACACACCACACACACACACACACACACGTGCACGCACGCACGCACACACACTATCTGCTCTTGTACTTATTGTCTTAATCTTCCTTTGAGGGAAATGTGTCAGACCTAGTTATGAACCTCACAGGTCAGTGTGTCAGACTTGGGCGTACATTTGTGTAAGATATGCTTCCTCCAGACAGATTCCATCCAAGCATTATGCATAATATACCCGTGCGGGCAGTTGGTTTGTCGAGACTGCTGTCTGGTCCACTTTTCACATGGAGCCGTGAGGAGCATTCTTTGTGATATTCACTGGCACAGGGACTGAGCATAATGGGGCGTCTCCCTGCCGTGAAGTTGGAACCGCTACTAACTAACTTATTGTATCTGCACAAACAACACCTCTACTCACGATACACTCAGAGACTATACTTATTCTCGTACAAGCACATACTACACTTGGACGGTACTTTCGGTCCAATTAGGCGCATAGGCTGTTGAGCGGTTAACACTCTGGAGTGCTTTTGCTTCTTGCTACGGTTTGCTTACTTATTTTCCTCATATTAGACTGGTAGTACATGGTTCCGTCGCCGAGCTACTGAGTGAAATACTGTGAGCTGTGGATTTCGTGTAGAATGCTCCAACATTTGTCCCGGGATGTTTCTTTTGTGAACTTCATGTTCTAAACAATGGCGGACAGTCGGTTTTTGAACTAGCTGGTCTTGCCTTATGCAGTAAAGTGTGTGCAACCGCTGGTTTTCTAGTGACTGCCGCTTCCATAGACCATGAACTTTTATTTTAGTGACGGGTTGTTGTAGTGTCATTCTGGCACTGGCATTATGCCTGTATGTCTACGCGTGCTGTTTTTTGTGATATTCACTGGCATAGGAACGGAGCATTATGGAGTGACCCTTTGCCGTGAAGTTGGAACTGCGACTAACGACTAACACTTGTACTAACTGTACAGGCACAGACTATACTTAATGGCATTGTAAGCGCTTAGACCACACTCGTACCCATTGCCCATTTAGTTCCATTTACTATAGTTCAGGTGTAACGTACAAGCAAATGTAGTTCCCATAGACCTACACCCGAAACTCGTCTGCCGGCACAAGGTGGCCTGATCCATAAACCAACATACATGAATCACACAAGGATCTTCTTAGTGACGATGCAAATTTGCTGAAATAAACTTGAGTTCTTAACCTCCCAGACTGAAGATTGACGATTGAATTCTAAACTTCTCAAGCTGAAGATTGACGATAGATCACACGTTAACATATCACTTGGCGATAACTGCAAAAATGGCAGGCATTTGAATACATCTTATAAACACACAGAGATGCCAACCAGGTGTGGATGACATCGTTTCTAAATTTTTACGTGCATTTGCTATTTTCATACTATTGCTAGATTTATATTATAATTATATAACCTTAGTTGTGTCTTAGTTTTCCAAATGCTTCTCTCCGTACAAGCTTCTCTTCGAGGTAGAATTTTTAGGGGTAAGTTAGGGGGTGACCGAGCAGTCACATATATGCGCATGGCAGTGTCTCAGAGAGTCAGCTGGTGAAGTTAGAGCGCATACAGAACGAGGCTATGCGGGTCATTCTGGGATGCACTAGAGACACCCCAGTAGTGTGTATGCGTTACATCCTTGGTCTGCCGACTGTTGCTGGTAGGCTCAAGGTGATGCAGGCGAAGGCATACCTCAGAGTAGCTGCAGACACAGACCACCCACTGCATGAGGCGCTGGACGCAGTTAAGGGTCAGCGACTGATAAGAGGGAAATCATGGATGGCTCAGGCGGAGGATACGATCAGACAGGTGTGCCCCCTGGAGAACATTAGGCGTGGAGAGGAGTGGGTCAGAGTGCCAGCGGAGCAGTCAGACTTGTGCAGAGTTATAATCAAATTAAGCCGGGAGTGCAGGGAGTGGCCAGCAGGGGCCACGGAAGTGGAAATCCAGCAACTAATTCAGGACAATGCTCACTCGAGTGATGTGATTATCTACACAGATGGTTCGGTGTCAAGAGGTGAGAGAAGTGCCTGTGTGTTCATAGCCACAGCTAATGGTCGATGTTTGGGGCAGGAGAGCCTGGCATATGATACCACATCATTCAGCTTAAGAATGGAAGTGGAGGCAGTCACTGCGGCTCTCCGCTGGATGGAGAATACGACACACACACACACATCGTGATTGTAACTGACTCAGAAAGCATGCTGACGAGGGTGAGGACGGGCAGACTTCGTGCGGAGTGGCTTGCTTCGCTTCGGAGGTCACGGGTGACAAGCATCGCCTGGATCTTTTCTCCGGGGCATGCCGGTGTGCTGGGAAATGAACAGGCGGACAGATTGGCTGGCTCTGCAGAACTTGGTGGAGTATTGATACATGACAAGGCAGACGTGGTTGCGGCCTTGTGGGAGCACGTGCACACCTCGGAGGAGCAAATGGATTACCATGGTCTGGCAAGAATGAGACAACGAGGAGTGACGAAGGGATCTGGCAGACGCTCAACGCTCAAAGGAAAGGCGAGACGGACTTATAATCAGATTGCTACTGGTACTATTAGTGCTGGAACTCTTCGCTGGTTGCTGAGGATGGGGACGGAGCACTTATGGGAATGCCCCGAATGCTGTGATGTCGATTCCTAAATCAATCAATCATCAATCAATCAATATATGCGCATTTACTTTAAAAACGCATAAACAAGTAAGCTCATACACACGCTACCCACACACAAACACGGAGGTGCATACCATTTCATACGCTTTCGGCCATAATCAGCACACATTCTTACAATTATATATTGGGGAGGGACACACAGGGAGGGCGACGAGTGACACTCTCAAAAATTAATAAAATGCATGCGCATTTGTTGAAAAGATGTCTGAGAACAGAGTTTTGAAAATGTGATACTAGAACAAGAGAAGAAAATCCGTATTTGTGCTGCATAAAAACCATCATGTACCTGGTCCTTCGCAGAACGTCGCTCTCATCTAGACCCACCGACAAGATTCTGGATCCTTGGTCAGTTCCCCTGCCTCCTGCATACTAATGTCCAACTTGTCTTCAACGCCCGGTGTCCAACTTCGTCCTGGTGGACCCCTGATTCCTCGTCTAGGAGCCATACTTTCCATCGCTGCACTTTCCATACACTGTGACGTTTAATATAATCATTCGGCTTCTACTTCTTTAACTATGTTAAGGTATTAAGGCGTGGTCAACTGCAAAGTCTGGATCTTTTAATTTATGATGAAGAATCAACATCACCACACTCTTGACACACCCACACGCACAGAAAAAGGTATTAGGGCGTGCCAACTGCAAAGGCTGGATCTTATAATTTATCTCATCTCATCATGTTCCTCTTGCACCTTGCGGTGTCGAGGTGAAGTGTAAAAAGCTAAAAAGCGGGAGAGTGCCCACTTATGGGCTTCATATAATTTATGGAGAATCTACATTATTTCATTTGGGACACGCCCACACACACAAAGTAAGATATTAGAGTGTGGTTACCTGCAAAATCCGGATTCTTATAATTTATGATAAAGAATTGGCATCACTTATTGTGAGACACACTCGAACACACAAAGTCTTTCTAGGCAGAATTGGAAGGGTGTGAATGCTGATTGTCTTTGTTGTGAACTAGCTAGCGACAGATCGGAACCATCCAGGCCTGGGATCACCGAGCCAGGGGTCATTGATAGCCTGGGATCATTGAGCGCCTGGGATCATTGAGAGCCTGGGGTCATTGAAGCCTGGAGTTACCGAGAACCTTGAATCTAATAGTCATTGAGAGCTATGGGTCATTGAGAGCCAAGGATCATTGAGATCCTGAGGTTAAAGAGAGCCTGGGGTTGCAGAGAGCCTCAGGTTATAGTGAGCCTGGGCTCATTGAGAGCCTGGGGTCATTGAGGTCCTTGGGGTCATTAAGAGCATGGTATTATTAAGGGCCTGGGGTCACTGAGAGCCTCAGATCATAGAGGGCCTGGGTCATTGAGAGCCTCAGGTCACAGAGAGCATGGAACCATTGAGAGCCTCAGGTCACAGAGAGCATGGAATCATTGAGAGTCTCAGGTCACAGAGAGCCTGGGGTCAATGAGAGATAGAGTCACTGAGGCCCTGGGAGTCTATGAGGGCATGGGATTATTGAGAGTCTCAGGTCATAGAGAGCATGGAATAATTGAGAGCCTCAGATCATAGAGGGTCTGGGTCATTGAGAGCCTCAGGTCATAGAGAGCCTGGGTCATTGAGAGTCTCAGGTCATAGAGAGCCTGGGTCACTGAGAGTCTCAGGTCATAGAGAGCATGGAATCATTGAGAGCCTCAGGTCACAGAGAGCCTGGGTCATTGAGAGTCTCAGGTCATAGAGGGCCTGGGTCATTGAGAGTCTCAGGTCACAGAGAGCCTGGAATCATTGAGAGCCTCAGGTCATAGATGGCCTGGGTCACTCACTGAGAGTCTCTCTCAGGTCATAGAGAGCCTGGGTCACTGAGAGTCTCAGGTCATAGAGGGCCTGGGTCACTGAGAGTCTCTCTCAGGTCATAGAGAGCCTGGGTCACTGAGAGTCTCAGGTCATAGAGGGCCTGGGTCATTGAGAGTCTCTCTCAGGTCATAGAGGGCCTGGGTCATTGAGAGTCTCTCTCAGGTCATAGAGGGCCTGGGTCACTGAGAGTCTCAGGTCATAGAGGGCCTGGGTCATTGAGAGTCTCTCTCAGGTCATAGAGGGCCTGGGTCACTGAGAGCCTCAGGTCATAGAGGGCCTGAGTCATTGAGAGTCTCAGGTCACAGAGAGCCTGGAATCATTGAGAGCCTCAGGTCATAGATGGCCTAGGTCACCGAGAGTCTCTCTCAGGTCATAGAGAGCCTGGGTCACTGAGAGTCTCAGGTCATAGAGGGCCTGGGTCATTGAGAGTCTCTCTCAGGTCATAGAGGGCCTGGGTCATTGAGAGTCTCTCTCAGGTCATAGAGGGCCTGGGTCACTGAGAGTCTCAGGTCATAGAGAGCCTGGGTCATTGAGAGTCTCTCTCAGGTCATAGAGGGCCTGGGTCACTGAGAGCCTCAGGTCATAGAGGGCCTGGGTCACTGAGAGCCTCAGGTCATAGAGGGCCTGGGTCACTGAGAGTCTCAGGTCATAGAGAGCATGGAATCATTGAGAGTCTCAGGTCACAGAGAGCCTGGGTCATTGAGAGCCTCAGGTCATAGAGAGCCTGGGTCATTGAGAGTCTCAGGTCATAGACAGCCTGAGTCATTGAGAGTCTCGGGTCACAGAGAGCCTGGGTCACTGAGAGTCTCTCTCAGGTCATAGAGGGCCTGGGTCACTGAGAGTCTCAGGTCATAGAGAGCATGGAATCATTGAGAGTCTCAGGTCACAGAGAGCCTGGGTCATTGAGAGCCTCAGGTCATAGAGAGCCTGCGTCATTGAGAGTCTCAGGTCATAGACAGCCTGAGTCATTGAGAGTCTCAGGTCATAGAGAGCCTGGGTCACTGAGAGTCTCTCTCAGGTCATAGAGGGCCTGGGTCACTGAGAGCCTCAGGTCATAGAGGGCCTGGGTCATTGAGAGTCTCAGGTCATAGAGGACCTGGGTCATTGAGAGTCTCAGGTCATAGAGGACCTGGGTCATTGAGAGTCTCAGGTCACAGAGAGCCTGGAATCATTGAGAGTCTCAGGTCACAGAGAGCCTGGGTCATTGAGAGTCTCAGGTCACAGAGTGCCTGGGTCATTGAGAGTCTCTCTCAGGTCATAGAGGGCCTGGGTCACTGAGAGTCTCAGGTCATAGAGGGCCTGGGTCATTGAGAGTCTCTCTCAGGTCATAGAGGGCCTGGGTCACTGAGAGACTCAGGTAATAGAGGGCCTGGGTCACTGAGAGTCTCAGGTCATAGAGAGCATGGAATCATTGAGAGTCTCAGGTCACAGAGTGCCTGGGTCATTGAGAGTCTCAGGTCACAGAGAGCCTGGGTTATTGAGAGTCTCAGGTCATAGAGAGCCTGGGTCATTGAGAGTCTCAGGTCATAGAGAGCCTGGGTCATTGAGAGTCTCAGGTCACAGAGAGCCTGGGTCATTGAGAGTCTCAGGTCATAGAGAGCCTGGAATCATTGAGAGTCTCAGGTCATAGAGAGCATGGAATCATTGAGAGTCTCAGGTCACAGAGAGCCTGGGTCATTGAGAGTCTCAGGTCATAGAGTGCCTGGGTCATTGAGAGTCTCAGGTCATAGAGAGCCTGGGTTATTGAGAGTCTCAGGTCACAGAGAGCCTGGGTCATTGAGAGTCTCAGGTCACAGAGAGCCTGGAATCATTGAGAGTCTCAGGTCATAGAGAGCCTGGGTTATTGAGAGTCTCAGGTCACAGAGAGCCTGGGTCATTGAGAGTCTCAGGTCACAGAGAGCCTGGAATCATTGAGAGTCTCAGGTCATAGAGGGTCTGGGTCATTGAGAGCCTCAGGTCATAGAGAGCCTGGGTCATTGAGAGTCTCAGGTCACAGAGAGCCTGGAATCATTGAGAGTCTCAGGTCATAGAGGGTCTGGGTCATTGAGAGTCTCAGGTCATAGAGGGTCTGGGTCATTGAGAGCCTCAGGTCATAGAGGGCCTGGGTCATTGAGAGCCTCAGGTCACAGAGAGCCTGGAATCATTGAGAGTCTCAGGTCATAGAGGGTCTGGGTCATTGAGAGCCTCAGGTCACAGAGAGCCTGGAATCATTGAGAGTCTCAGGTCATAGAGGGTCTGGGTCATTGAGAGCCTCAGGTCACAGAGAGCCTGGAATCATTGAGAGTCTCAGGTCATAGAGGGCCTGGGTCATTGAGAGCCTCAGGTCACAGAGAGCCTGGAATCATTGAGAGTCTCAGGTCATAGAGAGCCTGGGGTCAATGAGAGATATAGTCACTGAGGCCCTGGGAGTCAATGAGGGCATGGGAATATTGAGAGCCTGGGGTCACTGAGAGCCTAGCGTTCTAGAGAGCCTAGGGTGATAGAGAACCTCAGGTCGTAGAGGGCTGGGGTAACTGACGATCTGGAGTAATTGAGGTTGGTTCCATACTGAATCCCGTACCCTAGCACTCATGATCGAAATTATTCATCAAGAGATGTGGCCGCGCACAGCAGTATATCCCTTTTGTTCATTTCACTCTCCATACGATATGAGTTTTTCAAGATAGCACATCAGTCTGGATCATGAAGCTGCAACATCACATTCCTTTAAGTGCAGTTCTGATGGCAGCTGTTGTTTGTTTTCAAGTCTATGAGTGGCGTTAACAACAAAATCTCCGCTGTACTACTGTTATTTCCAATTCATGAGTGAGTTGTCTCTTGTCAACAATAATAGGGTTAGGCAGAGGGGGGGGGGGGGGGGGACAGTTGAGGGAATAAGAGAGAGAGACAGAGGCAGAGAGAGGCAGGGAGAGAGACTGGGAGAGATAGAGGGAGTGAGCGAATTATATTTACAGAGAATCAGAACCTGACAACTCGGAGCTATTGTAGTTCTGTGTTTCGTGCTGCTTATCTTTCACACATTAATAAAATATTCCAAATAATACATAGTATATTTATTTGTAAGTAAACACGATGTCAGAAATGTATGATGTACTATAGTGGGAGGGGATATAGAGATAGAAAGAAGAAGATTGGTTGACA
>JACEFZ010001339.1:55000-159447 GCA_014155875.1 Cepaea nemoralis
TCGTCTGTTTATCTCTCTCCAAAACTTTACCAGCTTGTTTCTCAAATTCTGGGAAGATACAGTTCATACAAACTGAGTTCTGTGATTTATTCTTCCCGTTCTCATTAATAGTTGGAGGAAGTTCTTATGGTTTGCGCGAACACGACCTTTAGTCTATTTGATAATATGTCTTCTTAATCAATGCTATCAACGACACGAAACACCATGCTTCCCGCAAACGTTCACACACATCTCACTCCAGGTTTCTCCCCCTTTAGCCACATTCCACTGCCACTCTGGGAGCAGACCCTTGCTGTGCAAATTTTCTTCCCCGCCTGAGTTTGCTTTCAAACAAACGAGATAGAGAATGCCAACCCAGCGTTGTCTGCACGATTTCCCCAACAGTTGTCTAATCGTTGCTTCAGTTAGTAGTACAGGTCTCTGGACGAGATTCCAGTGCTAAGCCACAGTGCGGATATTGTGTGTCGAGTCTTTTAGTACAAGATCTGAGCTGAGTTCTGAGTCTTTTAGTACAAGATCCAGGCTGCATTATGAGTCTTTTAGTACAAGATCCAGGCTGCATTGTGAGTCTTTCAGTACAAGATCTGAGCTGAGTTCTGAGTCTTTTAGTACATGATCTGAGCTGAGATCTGAGTATTTTAGAACAAGATCTGAGCTGAGTTCTGAGTCTTTTGAACAAGATTTGAGTTGAGTTCTGAGTCTTTTAGAACAAGATTTGAGCTGAGTTCTGAGTTTCTTAGTACAAGGTGCGAGCTTGTTATGTGTCTTTTACTACAGGATGCAAGTTGAGTTATGAGTCTTTTAGTAAAAGATCCTAGCTGAGTTCTGAGTTTTTTAATACAAGATCCAGGCTGAGTTCTGAGTCTTTTAGTACAAGATCCGAGCTGAGTTATGAGTCTTTTACTACAGGATACGAGTTTAGTTATGAGTCTTTTAGTGCAGGATGCGAGCTGAGTTCTTTGTCTTTTATTACAGTTTCCAGACTGAGTTTCATGTTGGAGTCACGGCTACGTATCGGCTATGCGCTTGCCTATCGGCCCTGTGGTCATGGATTCGTATTCGCATTGTGGCCGATTGATCAGACTGACCTGGACTACCAGATCGACTGTCCACATATCAGGAAATGTCTTCGGCCGGCGTGATACTTGTCATATAACATAGAGTGTCTTTGTGTAGGTTTTATGTTCGATAATACACCTCTGTGTGCTTGCATTTCCTGTTGTTGGGTTTATGTTTCTTAGTACATTTCATTGTGTTTTTTTTCTTCTGTTTATTAGTACATTTCTTTGTGTTAGTTCTGTTTGTTAGTATATTTGTTTGTGTTTATTGTGTTTGTTAATACATTTGTTTGTGTTATTATTTTGTTTGTTAATACATTTGTTTGTGTTTGTTCTATGTTTGTTTATTCCTTTCTGTAAGCGTAATGTTTGATGGTACATTTCTGTGTATTAGTTTTATGTGTGACAGTAAATTATTTTTTATAAATGTGTGTGTTGACTTTTAGTGCAGTGGTGCAATTAGAAGCATTAGATTGATGTTTGGTAAGACATTTACTGTATTAATTTTATATTTCTTAGCACTCGTCTGTAAGTGTAAGTCATATTTCTGTTAGTGTATAAAACCACTGTAGAAGATCCACCTCCTTGAATGTCAAGCATTCTTTGCCCACATTGTCAGAGAACATTTCGAGCCAAAATAGGCTTTATCAGCCATCTTAGAACCCACGGCTCCATACTTTCAACCCCATTGGATGAAATGAATAGTCATCATCATTCTTAATGGACAAACAACATAACAAACAGTGTAAGTGAGTGGTGAGACTTATTACACAAAATGTGGCCTGGGTTCAATCAATAGCAATAGACATGTTATTTTTGTGTGACCAGTATCTTGATGGGGTCAACTCAACAACCCAGCCTCAAAACATGGTAATACGGTGCATATCGTTAACAGGACGTTGCAATCAACCTCAGCATTTTGACTGTTTGTAATTAACTAGACAATGTTTACATTAAGTAATGTACCATTACTTACTAAACAAGCTGAACAGCGCATAAATATCTTTGAATATAAATGTTATAGACGCGTTCTAAGAATATCTTGGTAAAGAAAAGAACAAATGCTTCAAGAGCTGAATATTGAAATTAAAGACGATAATATATATTTTTGGATACTTGAAACGTCATGAAAGTTTGGAGAGAAGAATAATGGAGGGGTATACGTCTGGGAAGAGAGGAAGAGGAAGGCCAAAGAGAAGATGGGTGCAGTATGTGGCGGATGATCTCCAGATGGGTGTATCGGACGTGGAACATCTTGCTTCTGATCGAGAAGTTTTCCGGAAGGTTGTTATGGGAGCGAGGTTCTGCAAACTCTGCAAAGGACATGATACTGAATGAATGAATGAATGAATGAATGAATGAATGAATGAATGAATGAATGTACCATTGCTTCCTGAACTGCCGACGCTCCTACCATCTAAATCAACACAATGCGGCCTGCTTCCAAATCGTCTGCGGCAGCTTTCGAACCCTCGACTAGAGAAATCATGAAAAGCGTTCACTGTCCCTAGACCACAGCGCCGACTAAAGCATGTATAGTACACGGAAAGGAAAGTACCGGGGATGTAATGTGAGGAAAACAGGTACTGATCTTTCATCCCCAACCTAGAATAAGTGATGACTCACCACTTCTTCCCTCAAGGCATCATATTCCACGGAGGTACCCGTATTAACCCCGCATCAACAAGCTTCCTTCTTCTCTTATTCCAAACAAATTACCTGACGTTGATTTTCTTTATTGTAAATATTAGTAAAATGTCTTAACACTTCTTGTCATTGATCTTCATTTATTATTATCGCGTATTTCAGCGTATGTCAAACATGGACATTATCCAAATTACACATACGCAAAATCAAGACTTGTGAGATGAGATGCTTGAGAAGCGCTGCCAATTTAACCATCCGAGAACAAGCAAGAAATGATGTTATTAGACAGATTGCTGGCCAAGTGGATAGAAAGTCGAACTCCCATTCGGGAGACCCGGGTTCGATCCCTCGGCAAGGTGTGGGATTTTTTTTCTGTCGGGGGCAAAAAGAAAATTCTAACCTGCACAGTTCGCGGCGACTGCACTAGCCAGGCGGCCTTAATTCCTCAGGCTCAAAGACCCCTCTGCCATACACCGCAAGGTACTATATTGGCGGTAAATGACAGTTTTGACAGACAGACAGTGGGAGCAACACCTTGTATCACATACTGAAAGGGTGAATCGTTAGAATGCAACACCATCAAGTTACGAGCACTCACGCTACACCAAAGAAGATCTGAAACGAGAGCAAGCAGGCACCAGAAAAGAGGATGGATTATTGACATTAAAGACATTGTACAATCACACGGAGTGACACAATCCAGCGCCACCTATTAGGCGCTTGAATATCAACTATTTCTCCCACCGAATCTCAACAAAGTGGAAGATGATGAAAATGCTGTCAGCCCTAGAGCTGGTCTCGAAGCTTCCCAATCATTCCAATTATCTTTCCTTTGCAATTGTCTTTAAGTCCTTGTATATCTCTGCTAACATTTATGTGGGAGAGAGAGCGATACATCGAGAGATACAGAGAGAGAGAGAGAGAGAGAGAGAGAGAGAGAGAGAGGAGAGAGAGAGAGAGAGGGGGGGGGAGGGAAACATGGAGATATGGAAGAAGAGAAACAGGGAGATATGGAGGAAGAGAAACAGGGTGATATGGTGGGAGAGAGAGAGAGAGCGAGAGAGAGAGAGAGAGAGAGAGAGAGAGAGAGAGAGAGAGATAAAAACCCATATTTTTTTAATAAGCAAAGCAGTAATAGGCTATGTGATCAAAATGGCAATGCCTGGATCTACTTCCCAGAAAATGTTATGGTAACCAATGTAGGGTAGGGTCGACCTGGGTGACCAGCCAAATTTTTTAAATACCACCGCCTTGTTGGAGATAACAACCCATGACCGCCCGGGGCAGTAGGAAAGCATCCTAGCCACTACACAATCCCGGTTCCCGATTAGATTTTAACCCAAATGTGCATCAGGTTAAAAGTTAGTTGCATATCCTTTACAGGACGTTGCTGTCAGCTCCAGCATATTATGGCGGTTTGTGATGTCTTGGCAAATTTACGTTCACTAGTTTGCCATTGCCGGTCTCTCTGGCAGAGGGGTTACATGACTTTCTCCGTAATCCCGTTTACCCACGCCGGGTAACGCAGCGCGCGAGAATTGGAAGCGGTTTTACCCGCGCTGGTGACATGCGGGATAACTGAGCCGGCCGCTTAGAAAGCAATGGCAAACTATTGAGCGTAATCTTGACAAGAAATCAACAATCAGCTGAAAGATGCTGATGTTGACAGCGATGTCCTATAAAAGGATATGCGAATTTTAAAAAAAAAGTTTGCCATTACTTTCTGAACTACCGGTACTCATACCATTGTATGGGAACCAACGCAAGACGATCTGCTTCCAAATCGGCTGTGTTTCGAACGCGGTATGCGGAATTACGAATTGAGTCATTAACGCTTTCGCCAGAGAGCTGGCGTACATCAGGTAAAATATGTACCATTCTGAATCAATTAACAATGATTGAGAAATGTATTAATTTCTGAACATATTCTAATAAATAGTACGCATTTATTGTTCTGCATTTCCCATGTTTCATAAAGTGTCGCTTTAATCAATAAGTTGGCTTCCTGGCCTAGAGGGTAGCGACTTTTCTCCGTAATCTCGTATACTCTCGTAAGTAACGTGACGACGGTGAGCATCAGCAGTGGTTCGAATCGCGTCGGTAACTTACGGGGTATGTGAGCCGGCCGCTCAGAAAGCAATGGAAAAATACTGAGCGTAATCTTGCTAAGAAACCAACAATCAGCTGAAAGATGCTGATGTCGACAGCGATGTCCTGTAAAGCATATGCAAAACATTTTTCTTTAATCAATAAACTATAACGTGTTACTTTCGGCTTCACTAGTTCAGGAATCTCACAGTCATCACATGTCATCTTCGCACAGATTGATGGTTGTAATGAGTCTCCAAACAGCCTCTGCCTTGCGTCTTAATGGTATGAACCCACACGCCAAGATTGCCCACACAACAACATTTTACAGCAGTCAGCATCCCCCTACCTCCTGCCGCCATCAACACCTACACCGTGCAACGGGCCGCGTCCATGCTGCTAATCTGCCTGTACATTGGGTGTTCCGAAGGTTTCAAATTTCGCTGTTTTCCCGAACGATGTCGTGAAATAAACAGAGGATATCGGTATCAGATAAACACGGAGTTAAGATGTATATATGAAGCGATAAAAGTACACGAATTACTACACTGTTCTGAGCGCCACTGGAAACCGCACTCCAACTGTGAGAAAGTTCACTTCTCAGAGGTTTTAAATATTTACTGCGGTATTTCTTTCATGGTGGCCAGACAACATAGTCCAGGATGGCAGGTATGAGCGCACGGGCAGAGTCATGCATACCTCGAAGATGGCGATGAGGTAGGTAATGCAAGAAAATGTTCACTAAAATATTCTCTTATCAGAGTCGTGAGACTTAATACTTTGGAATGTGTCCATGATTCAGAGCTGGATAACCAAGCGAAATAAGGATGTGTTTGGGGCATCAAGGAAGAGGAGGCACGAAAGACATTTTCCATTGCAGAATTTGCCATTGATAACATTACGTAGGATCTGCAACATTTAGTAGATGCGGTTGTTACACAAAGTGAACAACTAGGGTTAGAATTAAATTATAAGAAGACACAGATTATGGTCGTCACTACGAAGAAGGAAACAACGCAGTGTAATATACAAGTAATTGGTAATATTCGTAAACAAGTCAACCGGCACAATTATCTCGGAAAAGTCATAATATCTTATGGAAGATGCCTTGAAGAGATTAGAACAAGAATAGCCGTGGCAAGGTAACCTTTTTGTCAGATGGAAAACATACTGACCAATGAAAATATGTCATTTGCAACAAGAAAAAGAGTGCTAAATTGCTGCATAGAACCTGTACTGTGAAGCGTGGACAATGTGCAGACAAGATGAAAAACATCTAATGGCTGTGGACATGTGGTTTCTGAAGAAAATGCAAAGAAATACCATGGACAGACAGAAAAACCATGACCAAGTCCAACAGAAACAAATGAAAACGATAAACTGATTAGATAAACTAGACGTAGACAGTCACACATTTTGGACACGTTATGAGAAGAAATAAACTACATAACTTGGTGACATCTGGCAAGATTGCGGGGAGAAGAACAAAGGGAAGGCAAAGAAGTAAATATCTAGATATCTTGGCCACGCGGCATGTTCTAGACAAGGACACAGAGCTGAATCCACGGCTCTGATGATCGTGTGAGAAGGCGCAATATGAACACCTATGCTTATCGGAATGGCACTTGTAGTTGATGAATAAATATGATGCAAAACTGCCATTGATGCCGCTGAACCTAGGCTCCACAAAGAAGAGCGAAATAAATAAATGCACACGGCGTGGCAACAACACATTGCTAACAATCTCACTTTTTAAGCAAAGTAAGAAATCACTAGATTGATCTATAAGCTAGTAATTACAGTGTTCCAATGATTCTTCCTGGGATTTCTTTAGTCGTGGGATGAGAAGACAGACATCGGAGAACACTGGAGGGATAAAGGGGAAGGGAGGCAAAGGCAGACCAAGAGAAATGATGCTGGATGGACTTAGACGGTGGCATGGAAGGAATGTCATCAGCAGAGTTAGCCCAGAACACCAAAGACCGAGATCTGCGGAGAGCCATGAACGCTTACGCCAGCTGGCAGGGCACTTGATGATAATGAATAGGTATATATATATATAAGAAAAGTACAGGCCTATTTTATACTCCTTACGGCGCATTGGGGATACAATGCAAGCCCCACATTCTCATAGCCCAGTCGGTGCTCGGTGGGTGATGAGCTCAGTAGGACCCTGGCTGCATTTACTTCTCAAGACAATTCCTCGTATCCTGGGCGACCATCATTTAAAAAAAAAAATCGAATTCGCCCTCCATGCCACCGGATCGGTAGGCGAGCGTCTAGCCACTACACTTGTAAATTTCTTTGAACTAAATTTCTTCAATGCTCACGTCTTGTAGAATGTCAGTATGTTTCTTCTTTATGGTTCACCATATTATAAGAACCCACCTGTTTCTGTCACATTTATTGCTGGCATATTTCCCTGCATCTCGTCTTTGCAGTGTTATATATCATATGAAGTAATTGAAGTGTTTCAGCTAAAGTATTATACATTTATTCACTTCATATGATATACCACTCTGTAATATGGACCTGACCAGATGCAGAGAACTATGTCAGGCAATAAATCGTGCACCATATTATGTGTGGCTTCTGTCTTTAAATTCCTCAAGGGAAAATACTGTCTTGTAACATTTAAGTTCACAATCTAATCAGGCAGATTGTAAATCTAAGAAAAGTATGCATGGCTGCACTTTGTTGATCAAAGCCCTACATGGGAAATGTTACCATGCAACAGTTACAGTTACAACGATTAACCATCATCATTATATTAACCATCATCATTATATTAACCATCATCATTATATTAACCATCATCATTATATTAACCATCATCATTATATTAACCATCATCATTATATTAACCATCATCATTATATTAACCATCATCATTATATTAACCATCATCATTATATTAACCATCATCATTATATTAACCATCATCATTATCTCGCAAATTTCTTTGCAGAAGATTCCCGCCATATAGCTGCGATCACGTTGACATGTTATCATACTCAACAGCCCGTTAGAGAACGTGTCAAGGCTTATTCATTTTCTTGCAGTTCGTTTAGGATGTCTGATTTATAGACCGCTTTGATAACTTATCAAGAAATCAGGAACAAGGTAGTTCCATGAGATTAGAACAAGAATGGTCATGGCGAATGTAGCCTTTTGCAAGATGGAAAACATACTGACCAATAAAATGATGTCATTTTCAATGAGAAAAAGAGTGTTGAAGTGTTACATAGAATCTGTACTTTTGTATGGATGTTAAGCGTGGACAATGACCAGATAAGCTGAAAAACATGTGATGGCTATGGAAATGTGGTTTCTGAAGAAAATGCAAAAAATACTGTGCAGACAAACCAATGGTCAAGTCCTACAAGAAACAAATGAAAACTGTAAACTGATTAGAGAAATTACCAGTAGACAGTCACAGATTTTTGGACACGTTATGAGAAGAAATACATTGGAGAACTTAGACACAACTGGCAAGATGGAGGGGAAAAGAAAAAGGTGATGGCAGAGCAATAAATACCTACATAGCTTGGCCACGTGGTATGGTCGAGACAATGAACACTGAGTTGATCCATAACTCTGGTGATAGTGTGAGATGGCGAAACATGACCACCCATGCTTATCAGCATGTCATATGATGGTGATGATGATGATGATGATCTTGATGATGATGATGATGATGATCTTGATGATGATGATGATGATGATGATGATGATGATGATGCGTTACTAGTACTTGCTCCTTAATGTTGTGACATGGCAGATATTGCGTTATAGCTTCACATATTCCCAGCCACGACATGAGGTGGGGTGGATATTTCCCTACCTCATTGCCTTTCTTTCCCAAACAATTTGCTGAAAATGCTGAACATTGAGAGGTGCCCATTTGTATATCGCTGTATCGAATACAGAGCCGTAATGGGCAGGAGAAACAAATGAACCCTGCCTCTCACGGGGATTTTAAAAAGTGAGTCAAGGGCAAGAGGACCGACTTCATTGCAACTGGTGTTATCCCATACGGCTCGGTCTCTTTCCTTAGGGCGAACTGCCGAAAGCCTAGCACCCAGCACGAACTCCGTAGCTCCAGTGTCGACCCCCAAGAGTCTCCGAAAAAATTGTTCTCGTTAATCGAATCTCGTAGCCCAAAATTGAACCCACAACCTTCACAGCGCAATGTAACCACTTCGACACGGAGTTTAAACCCGAACCACTGTCTTGACCGGTAAGCACGCGCACCTCTACACCACAGCAACTCAAGAGATTACCTGTTTTAATCCGTACTCAGATTTCACTCAGCTCTCGTGTCTCTAGAATAAATACCCTCATACCACCTAGACGACAGAGGGTATTCTATAAACAAGATAATCACAGGAACATCACAGAAGCGACCTGACTCGCAGACAGACATGGTGCACCTGTACCCGCCGTCTAGACAACGCCATGGCTTGCTTGTTATAAACGTATTCCGTGCCTTGTCCCTTTCATGTAAATGTCTCACTCTTCATCCCATTTGTGTGTTTCATATACATTAGCCAGCAACACGGGCGAGATGAGAGCATCGTGTTTACGAAGACAGGACAGGCTGTCGTGAAGTTATATCACAGATGAGATGGACCTCTTCTCATCTGGAAAACCCGCAGTGTGACGTCATTTGATGTGTTATGTACAGAGACAAATCATATTTGTAGTGATTTTGGCACCATGTACAATAAACAGATGTGTTTATGTGTGAATAATAACACGTTGATAGGTGACTGCGTGGTTTTTAAAAGACATAGCTGTTCAATGAGTCAGTCTCTGTATGCCTGCCACCCTGCCTGCTTGCCTACCTGCCTGCCTGCCTACCTGCCTGCCTGCCTGCCTGTCTGTCTGTCTGTCTGTCTGTCTGTGTGACTGACTGTCTGTCTGTATCTTGTTCGTTCGTTCGTTCCCTGGTTGGCTGTCTCTCTGTCTGGCTGTCTGTCTGGCTGTCTGTTTGTCCGTCCGCCCGCCCGCTAGCTAGCTAGCTACCTGTCTGCCTGCAGGCCTGTCTGTCTGTCTGTCTCTCCTGTCTTGGTCTCCTCCTGCTTCTCTTTCCTTCATACTTTCCTTTTGTCACGACGTACTCAAGCTTCCCACTTCTCATGCTATGATCAGGCAAAGAATGTGCATTTTCTTCTTGTGATGCCAGCAACCAGTTCTCCCTGTGAGTGAACTTCTTTCAAGTCATCTTCATTACTCTTGTTATCTGTCCGTGATGTTCCATAAAATCACATTCCTGCATCTTTTAAATAATTTCTCAACTGTTGGCTAATTGTCCACGACTGATTCTCTTACATCACGATTGCTTCGATATAACTATTAAAATGTCGTCTGCTCACTTTGATCGACAAAGAAATATTGCGCTGAATATTCTTCATCCTGTGAGATGCCAATTTTGCTTGAGCTTTTCTGTGTAATTTCTTGTAACTGTTTTTTTTTTTTTTCATGTTCAGCAATCAAAGCTGTGCTATCAACGTATAGCAGGTGGTTTACATTATGCCTACCAACTGATATTCGTGGCATACTCTGCATGGGTCAACATCATCATCATCATCAAGTGTCCTGCCAGCTTGCATAAGCGTTCATGTCTGCCCACAGATTTCCCTCATTGGTGCTCTGGGTCACCTCTGCTGATGATATTCCTCCATGCCACTGTCCTCAGTCCATCCGGCGTTATTTCTCTTGGTCTACTTCTGCCTCTCTTTCCCTTGATCTTTCCAGTTGTTACGATGTTCTCCAATGCCTCTCTTCTCATCACATGACCAAAAAAAAAAAAAAGAAGCTGTTTGTCTCTTTCTTATTGTTGTATATAATACTCTAGTTTCATTAGCTTCTTTCAGGCAGTCGTTGTTAGTTACTCTGGCAGTCCAAAGAATTCGCAACGTTTGTCCCAGGAAACACATCTCTGTTGCTTCCAAACTCTTCC
This sequence comes from Cepaea nemoralis, assembly GCA_014155875.1. Lineage (NCBI taxonomy): Eukaryota > Metazoa > Mollusca > Gastropoda > Stylommatophora > Helicidae > Cepaea > Cepaea nemoralis. Next base: position 65,759 of record JACEFZ010001339.1, read on the forward strand.
TAATGTGTTCATCTACATTCTAAGATTCACTGCCATAAAGCAAAACATGTTCTATATAGCATTTAAACACTCTCCTTCTTACATTCAATGATAGTTACTTATTGCATAAGATACTTTCATTTTCTCAAATGCAGCTTTTGCTTACTCTGTTCTGTTCTTACTCTCTGTTGTGCGTCTTCCATACGATGTTATAATTACCTCTAGGTGTTTACAATTATCCACTTGTTTAAGTATTTTCCGTTTTATTGTCATTTTCACATTTTGTAGTCACCTTTTTCTTTGATATCACCATTGCTGCTGTTTTCTTGTTATTCATGGGGTGTCCTTGAATGGGTATCATTATTATTTCGCTGCACACAATAAACAAATTGGGAGATAGTACACAGCTCTGTCTAATACCTTGTTTAATGTGTTAAACAGTTCTCATTTGGTTTTTCAATGACCAAGTCCTACAAGAAACAAATGAAAACCGTAAACTGATTAGAGAAATTAGGCGTAGACTGTCACAATATTTTGGACGCTTTATGAGAAGAAATAAATTGGAGAACTTGGTGACAACGGGCACGATTGAAGGGAATAGAACAAGGGAAAGGCAGTGATGTAAATACCTGGGTGGCTTGGTCACTTGGTCGGAACAAGAACATAGAGCTGATCCACGACTCTGGTGATCGCACAGATGGCGAAACATGACCACCCACGCATATCGACATGACACATGATGATGATTTGGTTATTAGTTCATATGGCTCCTCTTCTTTGTAAATATACTTAGTTTATTAATTTATTCTTCTGCTTTCATCCGGAGTGTTTTTTTTTTCCAGACGTAATTGCGATGTGTCTCATTATGCACCGTTGGACCAAAACCCTTAGGCCAACACATCCAACTTTTGCGTGCGTTATTTAACCAGGTTAGCATTCCTGGGGTGTTTATTACGAGTCTTTACAATAAATGTTACAATGTCCAACATTCTAATTATTTTGTCACATTTAAATGCTTTAGTTCAATCAGTAAAGCACAAACATATTCCCTTTCCGTTTATTACAGTCGGTATTTTTGTTCATGTTATAAAGATGTATATGGTGTTGTTAGTGCCTTAAGTTCTCTAAATCCACACGTCTCGTCCTCAATTTCTGATTTTGATTTAATCTTATTTCTATCATTATAATTATTATCGGTATTTTAGCGACATGACCCAGTAAACTATATATGTGCGATGTTCTCGGCAGTCTATTGCACCTGAGTTATTTGAAACAGACATTTCAGTAGACCATCAGGTGTGCATTCCCTTCTGTAGATGCCATTCTTCATAGTTCTTACTATAAGCTAAATGTAGAATATCCGTAGCAAAATCAGCATTTCACATGACGATGATTATTCAATGCAGTATTTCGTTGCCAACTCGAGGTGAGAAAGTGATTTATTAAGAGCTTTATCAAGCCAATCATGAAGCAAAAGGGAATCATGGACAATCAGCAGATTAGTGAGGAGTTATGCAGAACTGAAGTTGTGTAGTTTTATGGTTGAGAACATGACAACAAGTAAACAGAATAATGAAGATATTTTTAAAGAAGTTTACTCACAGCGAAAACTGGTTACTGGCATCAGAAGAAACAGTTCACATTTTTTTCTTTGGGCAATTCGGTGAACGGAAAAGCTTGAGTACGTCGTGGCAACGAGAAAGCTAGAGAAAATGAGAGCCCGGGGGAGGCCAAGAAAGAAGACGCCGGACATGGAGGAACAGATGCATCAAAGGCGATTGACATTACACGAGATGGAAGGTGAAAAGACAAGATGCCTAAAGCCGCACGGCATGGACTATATGAATTTCTTATATCTACTGACCTAGAGTGTTTTAAGACACCAATTACCTTGCGCGGAACGAGTTAAAATATTAAAAGACGTGAGCATTTGCGAGTCATACTTGTCTGTGCCTGCTCCATACTAATTGCCCAAGACGAGGGCTTTTAAAGTAAGATTTATGGAGGCTCAATTTAACACAACAAATGTGCACAAACATGTGTAAATAGTCACCAAGAAAGCACTTTACAACACAATCTTCCTACCAACTCTATTCTACCAATGCCACACCCGGACAATGACAGAAAAAGAGAAAAGAAATATCACAACAGAAATTAGATTCCTATGAAGAATACTCAATGTAGCAAGAAGAGATAAGCCCAGAAATGACGAAATCAGGACTAAAGCGGGGGTTATAGCAGCGCTAGATTTTTATTAGAAGGCAGCAAGTCAAATAGTTTGGCCATGCAAGTAGGTTACCAACTAACAGTATACCACAACAAGCAATGTAGAGACCCGATGGTTGCAGAGGAAGAGACCGACCACGTAAACGATGGATGCAGGGAATAGCAGAGTCCATGGCAATCTCGATACATGAAACCCATAAGCGGGCACTCTCCCGCTGTTTATATTTCACCTCGACACCGCAAGGTACATGAGGATGAGGAACAAGATGAGATGAGAAGAGATGAATGTGCACAAAACAGGAAGGGAATTTGTTAACTAGAAGTAAATAATCCCTGGTGCATGAACGAAGAAAGGCATTTGAATAGTGAAATATCACAGAAAAGAAAAACGAAAATGGTCCCTTTTCTCGCGTTGAACTTTGTCCTATCTTCACATTTGAAAGTCATCATCGTCTTCCACTTTTGACATCAAGTGTCGTGGAGAGAACAGTTGAGATTTGAATGCAACTTAACACATTCCTATGATTCAAGGGACATAACCATTATTTGATATAACATTTTGACTATTTTAAATAGTTGCTCCTCTTACTGGCACCGTAAACAAAACATTAGTTCTACAATCTGAACTCAGCAGCAGTGTCTGTGATTGGTCTTTCAAACATTATTGCTTCAGAAATAATCATTAGTCTTAGATAAACATCATTTAACGTAATAAACTGGAAATAAAATGCTGGAGAAATAATTTGATGGGATACACCGATGAAATAGTCGCTTGATGTTAGAAGAAATTATAAATGCAAAGGTTAAAGAAATATCAACTTATTAAATACACCAAATATTACAGCAACAGTTTACTAAATACATTGAATGCCACAGCAAATTTACATAAGATTCAATGAAGTAATGCATTTTATAACTGTAACTGACACAACACACTATTTATCAACATACACGTATAACGGTTTTAACACACTAAAGAAAATATGAAATGTATACTATATTCAACACACGGAAGGTAACGGGAAATGAACAACATATTCAATGAGCTTATGCATTTGATATTTGTAACTGACTCAACATTGTAATGACCACAACAAAAGTGCTCACGATTTAACACACTAAAGATAACATATAAAGTACACTTCAATCAATCAACTCAAAGTCATCGGAAATGAATAACAGATTCGATTTGATGACGAATTATATATTTATGACCAAAACATAAACAATCAGAAAAAAATATATATACAGCTGATTTAACACACTAAAGATGATATGAAATATACACACTACCGAATATTATGACGTAGACAGTCAAATTTTTTTGGACATGTTATGAGAAGAAATGGACTGGAGAACTTAGTGACAACTGGCAAGATCGAAGGGAACAGACCAAGAGGAAGACCGAGAGGAAAATACCTGGATGGCTTGGCCACATGGCATGGACGAGACAGGAACACTGAGCTGATCCACTACTCTGGTGATCGAGTGAAATGGCGAATCATGACCGCCCACGCTTTCCGGCATGGCACATGATTGATTGATTGATATTTCGCCGCATCTCGCCAGTGAATATGCTTGTATATTTCATCTTGAAGGATTTATCCAAAAACTTAAGTTTATGTTGTGTGGTTTCTTCAGTATGTACCTGACGAGATGCAGCGAAATATGCCAGTCAAGAAATCATGCAGTCTATTGTTTGTATCTTCGTTATTGAAATATAAACTCAATCAAGTGACTCCATACTGATCACGTGAAAGGAAGCACATATAATAACGCAACTTGCTTCTGACGGGCACAATTATTAACAATTAAAACAATAATAACAATGATCTATAAAAATCAGCAGAATTATCAAAGAACTGATGGAATGTATTGTGAGTTTCAATGGACATATTTCTATTGCATTATGCGAATGATTATGATGTAGACAGACGATACTGCAGTGGGACAATCTCAACAGTGATCGATCTGTCCCAGCAGATTAAGTTATAGGCTGATGATCGTGCACTTTGCGCAAACGTTTTAGTGATAAGTCTCATCAATCAGAAGGTGAAGGGTGTAGATGCTGATTGTCCTTGTTGTGAATTGGTTAACCAGACATCGGATCCGCCCTCGTCTACACTCCTTGCGACCAATTGCAGACTCGATTCTCCACTTCAGCATCCGTAACTGAAATGAATCATCACGATATGCTTCTCCATCCCCAAAACTATGATCTACAGCTTGCTGTGTACACCCCTTGATAGTTAGTTAATCGCAAATATATTTGTTCATAATGCCGCTGCCAGAAAAATACAGTTCATCGTCGATGGAAACGGGAGTACTAGAAAACCAACAGCCACATATTACTGCATAAGGCAACCCATTTGGTTCAGCGACCTACCGGCCGCTATTTTTCCTGAACATGCAGTTCACGCTACAAACAACCGTGGACAGTTGTAAAAGCACTCCACACGAAATTCACAGCTCACAGTGTCGTTCCACGCACTCAACTCAGTAGCAGGGTGACGGAACCATGCACCACAGGTCCAGCATGAGGAAAATGCGTAAGCAAACTGTAGCCGCAAGCATAAACACTCCAGAGTTCTTAACAGCTCAACCGCCTATCCTCCATGTAGGAGACTGGAAGTCCTTTGATACCCTTTGATACATAAAATAACTGTAGTCTCATTACAGACATCCTCATATTACTATTGCTTTGAAAGCAGACTTATAGGCATGCGGATCATCGACTTTATTGCACTGGGTTTAATTCCATATATCTCGGTACCTTTCCACAGAGCGAAGTGCCGAAAGCATTGCACGGGGCATGAACTCCGGAATTCCAGTAACGTCACCAAGGGTCTCAGGAAAACAAATTGCACTCATGAACCAGAAACGAACTCACGACCTTCGGCACATGAGGCAGGCGCTTGACCACTTTGACAACGAAGAACATCATCATTAGAACATAGTAACAGATTCAGTGCCAAACAAAAAGTGGGTTTGAACCAAACAAAATGGCGGGCGGAAAATGGGAACTAAGGGTGTGTCACAGTTATGCCTTAAAAGTTGTTATTATTGTAGCAGATTGGTTGTATTTTAACGCAATGACAACATTTCGGCGACATATAAATCCAAGGCAGATACAGGAAGTCGCTTAAAGCGATTAATCATGCCAGTTAGTTGATTTATAATCATCAATTTAATCTACGAGTAGGTATCTTTGTTGTATAATAAAAGACATATAATCGTCAGTTCAATCTCACGACACAGTTTTGTAAAATAATATGTTATTTATAATTTTATCTAATAACACACAGACCAGGGGCACCTTTTTGACTTGCAGTTGTCACGTTTATCAGGCAGAATTTCTGTCACGCTTCAGTTCCATTGCAGCATCAGAAATGCAGTGTCAAAGTTGCATAACTCATTTAATCGGAATGTTTGGAAACTCAGTCTTGAAAGACAATATTGCTGTTCACATGCGTCGCACGTCTGGTAGTCGTTAATCGCAGTCCCAACTTCAGGGCAAAAGGTCATCCCATAATGCTCCTTTCCTGAGCCAGTCACACAAAATGCTCTCGATTGTGCCATGTGAAATTGTGGACCAGACGTCATTCTTGACAAACCAACAGCACGCACAGTCACACATGCACAAGACCGCTGCCAGAATGCCAATACAACAGACCGCCACGAAAATCACAGTTCATCGTCGATGGAAGCGGCAGTCACTAGTAAAGTTTCACACATTCATTTCACATTACTGCATAATGCAAAGCCAGCTAGTTCAGAAACCGACCATCCCATATACAGTTCACAATACAAACCAACTTGGACAAATGAAAAGCATTCCACAAGAAATCCACAGCTCACAGTGTCGCTCCACGCACTTAACTCAACAGCTGGGCGATGAACCAATGTAGTACCAGTCCAACATGTTGAAAATGTGTGAAGCAAACCGTAGCCAGAAGCAAAAATCACTCCAAAGGACTTAAGAGCTCAACAGTCTATTCGTCATATTTTACCGGAAGTTCCCACACGCTTATATGCAAAACAGACAAGTAGTATTGCGGCTAGGCCCTCATAGAAATTATTAAGCAATTGATAGCTAAAGTTGCATGCAGCATGATCTTTTGTAAAATGCAGATCAACTTCCAATGCAAGGACTAGGGGAACGGGAGGGGGAAAGGGGGGGGGGAGACTTAGAGCAGAATATGCAATTAGTATCTTGGAAAGACACCCCCCTCCCCACCCCCCTTCTTGAAGTCTTGGCAGCTTCTATTCCTCTTTCAGATATGAATTACGATTTTGGTTTAAGGTCTTGTTTTGCTTTGTTTATTTAATCACGTTGGCGTTAATTATATTTGCATGTTGTCTCAGTGTTGTAATATTGGTGCTGTCATCATTATGAAATTACCAGCCAGTTATAACTAACATTTGACTGTATATAGAAAGGCTAGCCGCTACAATCCAGAGTGATAGACAGACAGACAGACAGACAGACAGACAGACAGACAGACAGGCAGGTAGGCAGGCAGGCAGGCAGACAGATAGATAGATAGATAGATAGATAGATAGAGAGAGAGGGAGAGAGAGAGGGGGGAGGGTGGAGGAGGGATGGAACTGAGCAATAGTGTCCAATAGTAAGTAACTAAGTTAAGTACCCGTTTCCTTGCCTTGAGACATATTGGCTATTTTGTGCTAGCCCCATCTTTGTATAAACCAGTCAACAATGGGTAGGTGTGGGTCAATATAACACTGGCCGCCTTTACTTCGTAGAAGATTTTCCGGTAGTCGGTTAAATTAAAGAACACATTTCTCGTCCATGGTGTTTGATCCGGTGACCACCGGCCCACCAGGCATCAATGTTAGCTATTGCGCTACCGTCATTCCAGAGCGTTAGGGTTAAATTACATCATGCTGTCACATATATCTTGCGTATTAGCTGGAAATAATGTTTTGTGTCGGAGAAATACACACGCATACGTTTCCAACGTACATAAATATATGTAAGACTGGATTATCCAAGCATTTGCAATATGTACAGTGTCCATATGAGTGAAGGAAAGGGAAATAATGAATAACATCGTGAGTTGACCACTTGGAAAAAGAGTTTATGTAGTGGTATGTTACTCTACAGTTGCTGAAGTTCGGAATGGGATCCCAGCATTTGATGAACTCAAGATTACCTAAATACTAAAGGCTGGCCTAAGTTTTTACTCTGAAAATGAAGGAATAATAGGAGAAAGTTTAAACTAGGCAAATTCACAGCTCCTCATATTTGCGCTGGATGTATATATGTCTTCATGCATATATGTCTTCATATGCATATATGTATGCATATATGTCTTCAACGGGCTCTCACGCTATGGCTACAGAAATACAGAGGGAGATGAAACCAGACATTCATGATTCATACCTTTCGCATGCTTCTGTTTACAAATGATATAAACAAATTAATGTGGTCGCTGATATGGTGCCTAGTTCTGTAAGACGACCTCGATGTGCATGGGCGAAAATTTGATGCTGTTTGTCTTTTGGGCGGTAAAGGTGTCCCATTGAAAGAAAATCTGCTTTCTTGGAACATGGTTAATTAACAATATTATTCGGACCTCTTTACTAAATTAAAAAGGTTGTAGCAAAATTTAAACAATAGCACTCACTTACAATCTTCCTTTGCCTCATGACAACTCTTACAAAGTATGGCTTATGCATCTAGCAGCCATGGATTTATCAACTGAAATTATAGAGGAGGAATCAACATATGTCCTCCATTTCATTAAAGCGGCTTAGAGGGGATAGTAACTAATTCCTGGTTGCTGGGGGGATAGGTAGGGACCGACCAGCACGAAGGAGGACACAAGACAGACAGCCCCGGGCATGAAACTAGAGCAGGCAGGGGACGTGGCGACAGATCGACACTGATACCAGTGGGATATAATGTCACAGTGGTAAAGCTGACAATCTTGTCATGAAACATGGATCAACAAGGCAGATGCCTTGCAAGATCGTCTGAGATTCCGTGTCGATGTATACGTACACAGCTCCAGATGAAGTGAAGAAGAATGTTTTGTGTGTATTGAAAGAGTTGTGGAAAGAATCTGTTCCATAATGATGATGGCATATCGGGGCCATGTTGGGCGCAGAGTTTCCATGACTCAGTGGAACACGTCGGCTGTGTGCAGCTGCCTTTATTTCCCCATATAACTTTTACAAATTAGGAAGAACTTGGAAGCAACAGAGATGGGGTTCCTAAGACGAATGTTGCGAATTCCTTGGACTACCAGAGTAACTATCGACAATTGATTGAAAGAGGCTAATGAAACTAGAACATTATACAACAATAAGAAAGAGGCTAATGAAACTAGAGTATTATACTACAATAAGAAAGAGACAAACAGCTTTCTTTGGTCACGTGGTGAGTAGAGAGGCATTGGAGAACATCGTGACGACTGGAAAGATCGAGGGAAAGAGAGGCAGAGGCCAACCAACAGAAATGATGCTGGATGGAGTAAGGCGATGGCATAGAGGAATATCAGCAGCAGTTTTGATTCAGAACACCAAAGACCGAGATATGTGAAGAGACATGAACGCCTACTCCAGCTGGCATGGCACTTGATGATAATGATGATATAAGGCTATGTCAACCTCAGAGCCATCTGGCCAGAAAGCATTCAGTGCTTCTAGTGCTTGAAAGCTTGAAATCAAACCTACGACAACACTATGCTATCAAGCATCCTCCTCCCCCCCCCCCCCCCCCACCTCCCCCCCCCCCCCCCAATATATAGGTAACCATATAATGACATTTTTTAAATAGATATAGATTAACAACAGATAATCCGCAAAATACACATGTTATCAAGCTGAGTTTAACGTAATAATCGTGGTAATAAACATCTGGAAAAAACAAATCAACATAACTGTAGTGAAGACACCTATTCCACACTTGAATGTTTGTATCAATAATCAATACGCTGGCAAACATAAATTAACAAGCCACTAAGTAACTATCGATTGTTATCAATATTGTCATAGGAATAGCACACAATAAACTGGATTGTCACAGTAATAAAGCTGACCATCTTGTAATGAAACATGGATCAACAAAATAGCTGCCATTATAAGATCGCTTGGGGTCCCATGTCGCTCGATTCATGCACAGCTCCAGATGAAGTGAAGACGAAGAGTTTGTGTGGAAACACTAGACCTCTTTTGAAAGGCGTACACAATTGTTGTAAGGCGTTTTCCCAACAGTTGACAGGTCTTTGTTCACCGAACTTGCAATGCAATCTGCAATTTAAACAATGTGTTTCAGTATACATATGTCAGTAAATACGTGCGTACACATCTGGATTATAAGATGTTTTACAATGAAACACACATATTCCAGTAAATACGCGCGTACACATCTGGATAAGCACGTACCTCCTGAAATAAGAGAAGAACAATGTGGGGTTGTAGAAGGCATGGGTAAAATACATGCTGTGTATATGCTGAGAACAACAGTAGTTTAACGTTCTATAGAAGTAAACACAGATCTACGTCTTTGCTTTATTTACTACACAAAGGCTTTCGATAAAATGAGACATGTCAACATGATAGAGATGTTTGCAGATCTACAAATTGATGAGAAAGACATTAGACTTATAAAAACATATATTGGAAACAACAAGATGCCATAAGGATTGATAAAGAAGCAGGTTAATATCAGCGTATTAAGAGAGGTGTGAGTCAGGGATGTGTAATGTCTCCAGATCTGTTTTCCCTGTACAGTGAAAATATTTTCTGAAATGTGCAAGATATGAAAGGAATCATCATTGAAGGAAGAAACATCAATAACATTAGATATGCAGATGATACAGTTTTGATCGCAGACAATGAGCAGGATCTGCAATATTTAGTAGATGCGGTTGTTGCAATCAGTGAACAACTAGGGTTGGAAGTAAATTGTAATAAGACACAGATTATGGTCGTCACTAGGAAGAACGAAATACCACAATGTAGTATACAGGTAAATTGGAATATTCTTAAACAAGTGAATTGGTACAATTATCTCGCAACAGTTATAACATGTGATGGGAGATGCCTTGAAGAACAAGTACAAGAATCGACATGTCTAAGGTAGCCTTTAGCAAGATGAAAAACATACTGACCAATAAAAAGATGTCAACTGCTACGAGAAAACGAGTGTTGAGGTGCTACATAGAACCTGTACTTTTGTATGGATGCGAAGCGTGGACAATGAGCAATCAAGTTGAAAACCATCTGATGCCTTTGGTTTCTGAAGAGAATGCAAAGAATACAATGGACAGACAGAAAAGCCAATAACCAAGTTCTACAAGAAGCAAATGAAGATATTAAACTAATTAGAGACATTAGACGCAGACAGTCTAAATGTTTTGGGCATGTTATGAGAAGAAATGAATCGGAGAACTTGGTGACAACTGGCAAGATCGAGTGGAAGAGAATAATGAGAAGCCAGAGAAGTAAATGCCTGCATGGCCTGACCACATGGCATGGTCGAGACAAGAACACTGAGCTGATCCACGATTCTGGTGATCGAGTGAAATGGCGAAACATGACCACAAATGCTTACCGGTATGGTACATAATGGATGGATGGACCAATTTATGATAAATATGATAAAGCAATAAAATACCCTTTTACGTGCTTCAAGGCGTATTGGGCATGCGAGGCTAGACCCATATTTGTATAGACAAATGAGCGCTCGCTGGGTCATGTAATCAGTATAACACAGACCGCCTTTACTTCCCATAACATTTCCTGGTACACATTTTAGGATGGCTGACATGAGAGCCCAAACCAATTTTTAAATCCACTTTGATAATATTCGAAGTCATAACCGCCGGGCAGGCAGAAAAGTGTCTAGTCACTACACCACCTCGGCCTCCAACAGCTAAAGCTAACGAGCTTATCATCATCAAGTGTCATGCAGATAAGCATTAGCGGTCGTGTTTTGTCATCTCACTCCATCACCAGAGTAGTGCATCAGTTCAGTATTCTTGTCTCGACCATACCACATGGCCAGGCCATCCAGGTATTTACTTCTCTGCCTTCTCCCGGCTTTCTTCCCATCAATTTTGCCAGTGGTCACCAAGTTCTCCAATTCATTTCTTCTCATAACATGTCCAAACAATTGTGACTGTCTACGTCTAATTTCTCTAATCAGTTTACAATTTTCATTTGTTTCTTGTAGGGAATCTCTGTGGCGAAGTGGTCAAGCCGTTTGACTCGTGATCCGAAGGTTGTGGGTTCGATTCCGGGCCGCGCCCTTCGGTTTACGAGTTAAATATTTCGGAGACTCCTGTGGGTCGTCACTAAAAGCTACGGAGTTCGTGCTTTGTGCGACGCTTTCCGCGCTGCGGAAAGAGACCGAGCCATATGGGATAAAACCCGGTGCAATTAAGTCGACCCTGTCGACTTTTAAGCGACTTTTTTTTATTTGTTTCTTGTAAGACTTGGTCATTAGTTTTTCTCTCTGTCCATAGTTTTCTTTGCATTTTCCGCAGAAACCACATTTCCACAGCCATCAGATGTTTTTCAGCTAACCAGCTACTATCATCATCACCATCACCATCATCATCATCATCATCATCATCATCATCATCATCATCATCATCATCATCAAGTGACATATTCAGTTTCAGTCTAGAATAAGTCATCACTAAAGTCAATCCGCGCGCACGCTGGGAATTACGCCTGTGGGTATCATCTCCTTTATGTTATCACTCATTGTCTAGAGAACTCAGTGAAGCGAAGAGGGATAAGATTACACTGGGGTCGGCTCAGCCTCATACAATGAGCACGAGTTAATTTTCTGGAAAGGAAAAGCGATATGGTAGGGAACTGTCTACCTCATATCATTATGCCACTGCTTAGAATATGTGGTAACACTTCACAGCATCTGTCATGGTACAACAGTAGCTTCTTCTTCTTCTTCTTCTTCTTTCTTCTTCTTCTTCTTCTTCTTCTTCTTCTTCTTCTTCTTCTTCTTCTTCTTCTTCTTCTTCTTCTTCTTCTTCTTCTTCTTCTTCTTCTTCATCTTCTTCTTCTACTTCTTCTTCCTCTTCCTTCTTCTTCCTTCTTCTTCTTCTTTCTGCCTCTTCTTCTTTCTTCTTCTTCTTCTTCTTCTTCTTCTTCTTCTTCTTCTTCTTCTTCTTCTTCTTCTTCTTCTTCTTCTTCTTCTTCGTCTTCTTCTTCCAGTCCCTATTGGCTGTTCGTTATTTACTAGGTATTTTTAATTTCAGTAGTTTGCCATTGCTTTCCGAAAGAGAAGTCAATATTTATGGAAATAACCCCACTACCCAAGCCGTCAGAGCAGAGAAAGTTTAAGCGTGAACGTTAAACCTCTTGGCCGCGTCGACGTTTGCTGCATTGTTATCATCAATTAATATATAACATAGACATGATAGTTATAACAAACAATGCAGAACTCACACTTCGTATAAGCACCCATGTCTCTGATGTTGCATGTATATGTATCCGCAGAACCCAGATTTTCCCAGCTGCCTCTGGAATGTCAAAGACGCTACTCCAGCCTTATTAAACTCTCCAACACTGAAGAACGTGTCATTTGTTGACATGTTTTGTAAATTTTGATTACTATTTTGTCTCTCTTCATATGCCAATCTTTCCTGCGAAGTATTCTTTGGCTGCACCTTCTGTTTGAAAACTATTGAGGACTCGTGTGGCATTTGGAAAGGAAGGATTTCAATTGTTGTATTTCGCAAAATATCACCAGGATGTTCTTTGTTGCCTGTCGCTATATAAACCCTGGAAAAGAGAAGCGATGTGTTGTTGTTGAACTTTACACCACACGTGAAACAATTCTGGAATCCATTAAATTTATCAAACAAAAATTATTCTAGAAACAAACTAAACTACAAGAGTAATTATTTTATTTACACTCGTCTGTCATATTTATTGAACAACGCCAGTGAATCCGCAGAATGAGAGACTTAGAAGTTAGAATTGGCACGGCCAGACACCAGAGAACATCGGGAGATTAAGGGGCCTCTTCAACCAACATAGAACTGGAATTATTAGCCACCAGACGCTGAAGCATGTGTTGATTGGGGGGGGTGGGGGGTGGGGGGGGGGGAAATCTTAGCACCTATGGACTTGTTCGGAGTGGAAGGATAATACCCCAACAGATAACTAACTACATTTATTAAACAAGCCCTTAATGATTTCATGACAAACAAAAACATTAGTGTTAAACATTTCTGTTTGAAAAATAAATATAATTGAAAACGTCTATTGTAGTCAATTAGGTTAGATTTGCTTTTTTATATGACAACATTATTAGTAAACATTAAAACTTTTCAAGTATAAACATTCACATTAGAAAACAAGCCGAACATCTGTGAATTGCATAAGCAGACAATGTGGTTTTCTTCATATGGTGAAGTGAATGTGTTTCAAGCTCTGTTTTTAATTACACATGTAGTGAAGAATTCATAAGCATCAAAGGTGAATAACAATTACAATACAAATCAATGCAATTTATCTCTCGTCGGTTGCGCTCTTGTTGATTCACAAAAATAAAGTACAGACATCTGTTGTAGTTGTTGCTGCTGCTGCTACTCAAACTCTACTATTCTTCCTTCTGCTGCTGTTACTACTACTACTACTACTACTACTACTACTACTACTACTACTACTACTACTACTACTACTACTACTACTACTACTACTACTACTACTACTACTACTACTACTATTACTACTACTACTACTGCTGCTGCTGCTGCTGCTGCTGCTACTACTACTACTACTATACTACTACTACTACTACTACTGCTGCTGCTGCTGCTGCTGCTGCTGCTGCTGCTACTACTACTACTATACTACTACTACTGCTGCTGCTGCTGCTGCTGCTGCTACTACTACTACTACTACTACTACTACTACTACTACTATACTACTACTACTACTGCTGCTGCTGCTGCTGCTGCTGCTGCTGCTGCTAATGTTGCTGTTGCTACTAGACTCACTTGCTCATCTTTTTCTTCTTCGACTTCCCCTGGTCCTTTGATTTTATTTATTTATTTATTTATTTATTTATTTATTTATTTCCTTGTCATCCTCCCCACCCTTCTCCTCCATTAACTTTAAAATAGTGTTGGCAACATTGTGACCATTAACAACCAAGAGATAATACTGACGTATGTTGGAAAACATCACATTTCACATCGGTACAAATGATTTCTCATAAGTCTTTAGCCTGGCCATGAAGGAGTAGGTGGAGAAAATTGAAATTTGGCACATGTATAGCTCATTCAATTTGTAAGTGGACATATGAATTATGAATTCCCCTCCTCAACTGCATTTCCCGATATGGTGCATGGAAAAACACACCCTATTGACCAGATCTGCACATTCAACGGTTTGTCAGAACAATGGAGAAATCAGACGCCAGGAATGTGATAAAATTTTTGATGTTACAGAAATACACTGGGAGATGGAGGATAAAATTCTTGATGTTACAGAATACACTGGGAGATGGAGCCAGTGTTTGAGGAAGTCTGTCCTTCGTATGCTTCTGTAAAAATATTCGGGTTTGCAGATTAAGTGTGGCTGTTCCCAAGTTGCACATCTGCCAAGACCAGGACGACCGTCCTCAGAGTGCAATGATGCAAATGCTGCAAAATTGAAGAGAATCATAGGTCAGGATAGGAAAATGACAATTGCAAAGATACCGCACCGGCTTCAGAAAACTGAATAAGAGTACAGTTTATAGAATTTTACACAACAGATTGAACATGAGAAAAGTGTGTGCCCGCTGGGTCTCGCGCCTGCTGACGTGTGAACAGAAACAAACACGGGTTGATTGCTATGGCCAGTTACTCAACATGTGGTGGTCGAAACACATGTTGACGACCATGATGATGGCAGATGAGACTTGGATTCACCATTATGACCCAGAATCCAACATTGCCAGCATGCAGTGGAAAACCTCGGGCTCGCCAACACATGTCAAGCCAAAAGCACACAAATCTGCAAGAAAAATGATGCTGACTGTTTTTTGAAACGTCAAAAGTGTCATATTGAAAGATTACATGCTTCATGGCAACACGGTTAATGGGCAGTACTATGCAGATCTCCTTATCAAAGTAAGAAAGGCTGTGACCAGAAAAAGAGGGATAGCGCCTACGCAAATTCTTCCTTTGCTTCCAAGACAACGCGCTCTCCCATAAAGCACGGCTTGTGCTGCAAACTGCCAACGATTTGAATGTTGACATTCTTCCACACCCACCATATTCTCCAGATTTGGCTCTATCAGACATTATTCTTTTCCCAAATCTTAAAAAACAGATGAAAGGAAATCGTTTTGATAGTGACGAAGATGTCATACTGGCTTGTGATAACTGGTTTAGTTCGAAAAATAGGTTGTTTTATTCTGAAGGTCTTTTCAAGGTCACGCAGAGATGGCAGAAATTCAGGCGAAGGCTACATTGAGAAGGAATAAGCACTGTGCCAAATTTCAATATTCTCCGCCTACCCCTTCATAGTCAGGCTAAAGACTTATGAGAAGCCCCTTGTATATTGTTTGTACAGCTTCCCTGTTATGTAAGTCCCCGCCGTCTTGATAGAGAGCGGATTGTACATGGGCCCGCGACTTGCAGGCCGACTATACTCTTGGTCAGCTTTGCTTTACTGGCACTGATACAAACAGTCAGTCGATGACTGGTAGACTGCAATGGTCTTTTCCTGTATCTTCGGTCCCATTGTAATGCAGCAAATATAAGGAGCTGAGAGAAGTGATATTTTCAATTTAAGTTTGAAATAGGTAGTAACATTTCATATGGCTGAGTTATATGCCTGGAGATGTGGTTTCATAGAAGATTGCTGAAAATTTATTGGGGAGCCAAAATGAGCAATCAGGACGTTTTAATGGAAGCTAAGTCGCAAGACAACTTATCACAAACATCAGAAAGAAGCAGTCATAAGTTTTGGCCACATTATGAGAAGACAAAAGCTGGAACATGTTACAACCGAACAAATTTGCGGATAGAGAGTCGGAGGAAGACATCGTGAAAACATTATTGGCAGTCTTGTGTCATGGTACGGAATGGAGTCAATAAATGAATTGATCCATACCGTCAAAGGTCTCAATTTCTGGAGAAGCATGATCGCCCACGCCAACCAGCAAGTCATTGGATGATGATGCTATAAGCTATATTTTCCTTATTGCTAAAGATTTATGTAAGAAATATGCGTAAAAATAGCAAATCGTGGATTGGATACACAATGTGACATGGATATTTAATAATGAAAATACCAGACGGGGAAAACATCCAAGGAATAAGGGAAATGAGGACACCAAGTCATGCAATGAGACATGCAAGGATAGTGAGTTTCAGAACAACGCTGTAGAAACGTGACGAGAACAGGGGGCAAGTGTGCGACATTATCAATCAACCACAACATCAGTTTTTGTATTGACTAACCTAATGATGATGGTGATGAATAACAATTGTCATGTAAAAGAAGGCTGTTCCATTTTTACTTCAGAAACAGTGCCTACTTGGACAATGCCAGAGGAACTGTTCCATTATTTACTTCAGAAACAGTACCTACTTAAACAATGCCGTAGGAATTTTTCATTATTATTTCAGAAACAGTACCTACTTGAACAATGCCATAGGAATTGTTCCATTATTTACTTCAGAAATAGTACCTACTTGAACAATGCCATAGGAATTGTTCCATTATTTACTTCAGAAATAGTACCTACTTGGACAATGCCATAGGAATGGTTCCATTATTTACTTCAGAAACAGTACTTACTTGGACAATGCCAGAGGAACTGTTCCATTATTTACTTCAGAAACAGTACCTACTTAAACAATGCCGTAGGAATTGTTCCGTTATTTACTTCAAAAACAGTACCTACTTGGACAATGCCATAGGAATTGTTCCATTATGTACTTCAGAAACAGTACCTACTTGGACAATGCCATAGGAGCATCAAATAGGAAATCAATTAAATCCCCTTCTTTTGGATTGGCTCCCCAGAAAAAGTCGTGGCCGTCATACGCTGCGTAGATGTCGTACTTGGAGTATGTCTGAAGTGTGGTGAAAATGTTCTCAACTGGTGGGTTTGATGTGATGTTCGGAGAACGATTTCCAAATGCTTTATCCTGGTAAAAGGGGGGAAAACGGGAATATTACAATCCAAAGGAATGTTTTCAAGTGGTGAATTCTAATGACAAAGACACAAACAATAGATTATATGATTTATGCCTGGTATATGTCACTGCATCTCTTCAGGTAGATAACGAAGAAATCACATAACATAAATTAAGGCAAAATATGCCAGGCAAATAAATTTTGCAATCTACTGTTTGTGTCTTCATTATTAAGATATTACAATCGTTAGAATCGGCAGGCTTTTAAGCTTAATTAAATGTGACTGAATCGTTCTTGGAATACCGCGGGCCAAGAAGAACATTAAAATACTGTACTGACATTCTACCAGATATGAACATGGAAGAAAACTGGCTCATAAACAGCTTCATGTCTTGGACACTGAAGTACTTAGGCCTTGTTAAATGTCACAGTGGTTTAGGAGAGCGGTAATGGAAGGTATGGTACCTGGAAGAAGAGGCTGGGGTCGGCCTGCACGAATTGGGGCACAGAGCATTGCAGAGACCTGGGGCATGGACATGCATGAGGGAGGGGAACTGGCCATGGATAGAGAATCGTTTCTAAGGGCCGTAGTTAGGGAGATGTTCTGTCGAGTACCGGCTACACGATGGTGATGATGAATATAATCCTTATTTAACTTATTACGTGCCATGGGATGATTAATCGTCTCAAGTGACTTCCCGTTTCTGCCATGGGCTTATACACAGTAGTTTCCTTATGCTGCCCCGTTTTATTTGATATATAATACATCATGTCTGCTGCCATATTAACAACTGTCATAACTGAGACACACCACTACTTCTCATTTTCCGCCATCGATGTTTGTCAGGAACAAATATACATTATTATTTTTTTTTTTTTAGCACTGAATCGGTTCACAAGAATGTTTGCATTTGTGATTTCTTTTCGTAACGTTGTTCAAATACATTGATGTACATAACGTTCCCAAACATCAAACACTCGGAATTAAACAGTAACTACTGATCTGTTAGTGCTAGAACCGGGGATGAATATGACAAGTGCGGTCACCTAGCGGTTTGGTTTGTTGTGGGATCAAATCCCGCCAAGGTAGACTGTGTTTATGACCATATTTTGAAGTTCAAAGCTAATGTCATGAAATCGGTTAAAATTAGTTACATGCCCTTGCATTCAATCCCAGCGGTTACTGATTGTTTGCGATTTTGAAGGCAATTTGACATTCAATAGCTAGCTAGTAATTAGCTTTTTGAACAGCGACACCTTATATCAGCGAAATCAACACAAAGCGGCCTGTTTCCAAATTGGCCGCTGCTGAACTAGAACACTGGACTCGTATGTCGGGCACTTGGTAAATACAGTTTGACAACCCCATAAGTCACAGCTCCAATTATAAAATGGGAGATACTTTTTTGGCTGGGGAATCCCCATGAAAGCTGCATTTTAACTCTAAGTCTAAGGTAATGGCGGGCAGGCTGCTTAAGCTGTGTAAAAAGGAAGTCTCCGTGGCGAAGTGGTCAAGCCGTCTGACTCGGGCTCCGAAGGTTGTGGGTTCGATTCTGGGCCGCGTCCTTCGGATCACGAGTGCATTTTTTTCGGAGACTCCTTGGGGTCATCGCTGGAGCTATGGAGTTCGCGCTTTGTGCGACGCTTTCGGTAACTAACGCTACGGAAAGTGGCTGAGCCATGTGGGATATGGGGAAGAAATCATATGCTGTTGCAATGAAGTCGACCTTGTCGACATTTAAGCGACTTTTAAAAATAAAAGGTTTGCATAATATTGGAGTGAGATTTGCGTGGAAGGTTTCCTCCTGCTATGGTACCGAAGTAATATTTCCACGGGAACTGTCTTTAAAAATCTCCTAACACTCTCCAAGCTCAGAAACCAGTAACATGGTCAGACCGTCATAAAGATTTCATATATGAAGCTTTCTTCACGCTTGCCTGCCGGCCCAGTGGTCACTTGTGTAACCCCCATTAGACAGTTTAAAAGAAAATGTCTTCTTCTTAAATGGGAACCAGAAACTGTTCTTTGAATTAAAGACGGCAGGAGTGATATTAACTATGTTACCAAAGGAGTGCAAACTGGCATATAAAAAGGAATTGGCACCATATACCTCAGTATGCCTCAAGAAACTCGCCAAGTCGCATCGCATACTCTTTCTCTGGAATACCTAAAGCTTTGGCTGATGCTTCGAACCTGGCCAAATAATTTTCAAGTTGGTCCCGGTCTGTAAAATATGGCAGTTTTAATCTCTGTGACGACTGCGACGGTCTTCTGCTTTCCTCACTTTGACCTTTCGAAGATAGTTCTAATTTTCTGAGAGCAATTTCAGCTTCCATCTTAATCTTCTCTTTCTCGATTTCCACCGCATTTGTTTGTTTTAACTTTTCAAGTTCCATTTGTGTCTCTCTCTCTTCCTGTAGACGCTTGTTTTCTATTTCGGCTAACTTTACTTCCTGTAGACGTTTGTTTTCCATTTCAGCTAGCTTTACTTGTGTCTCTTCCTGTAGACGCTTAGCTTCAGGTACCTTTTCTTCCTGTAGGCGTTTTGCCTCGCGTTCATTATGCCTCTCCTCTCTTTCAATCTGTTTTTGTTCTTTTGCTTCAGCATACTCCTGTAATTCTTTACCTTTCAGGCCAATTCGTTCACCTGCTTTAATATATTCCATTAAAGTAGGCATTTTGTACTTGTGAACACGTTGCTGTCTGTCAGCCAACTATAAATTTGACGACTCTGCTGTTAGTCTTTGTGTCACTTCCCTAAGTACACCAGCATTCCCTGTGTACGTAAATTTGTAGTGCTAAAATATCACTCTGTACTCACCCAGTCACTCTATAAGCACTAGATAGTGATGTGGAATATCACCTATGCTCCCTTATATCTATATATCTATGACCACAAGTTCATAAAGTCCCTGGAAATATTGTTAAACATACACATAAATACATATACAAACAAATGGATGATAACACTAAGTGTTTTCTATAAAAACGTTAGACTCACAAGCCAAGTACACGGAGACGGTGATCACAAAGAAATAAACTACAGTAACAACCACAAGCTTGTGTAGGGACACCCACAGTGCGCGTAATATATAAATATAAACTGACAAAGACCACTAGACAGCAGACATGACGAAAGATCACAATAATAACATATATCCGACCACAACAAATATCATATGTAAATATAACGAAAAGAAGAAAGAGAAAGAAAAAAAAAATTATAGCATAAAAATATACAGAAATCTGACGTCAGACACAAACTGGCACGTTATATAATTCAGGACCGTCCCTGCAGAACCAAATAAACCGACTTTTCGATTTTCTTCCCAGAAATTATATATGGTGCACCTCAGAAAATAACTTTTCGCCCTGTCTCCCGGCCTTCGAGAAACAACACAAAAATCCCCTACTCTTGACAAACACTGGACCACATACAAATAATTGCGTAACACCCGACAACAATAAATATGACGATGGGAGCAAAAAAATAATAATGTGCAAATGGTTGGCCGACAAATATGTGCCTATTCATCAGTCGCCACAAGTTCGTTGTTTTTTTTTTTTTAAATAATTGTTCACAATATGCTGGAAATGTCTGTGTTAAATTCTCCTAAATGTCTACCACGCTAGATTGCAAAGCGACTTGTTGTTTTGTTGAGTGGTTACTTCATTTCGCGTTGTGATTACCAGTTCCAACTGTCGAAAACGTTGACGGTAAATATTAATTATCCAAAGTGTTCTTTCGATATGTTGTTACTTTCGTTGGACGTGGTGATAACACAGTACTAATCCAAACGTTTTTATCCTTTCGTTGCGGAGCTGGCGCTTTGCTGTATCATAAATGTTATGGATTGCCGTTTAAAGACAAAGTTCAACCGAAAAATTGGCAGCTCATGTCCAATGCTTTAACTTTTTACAGTCAGTTCTCTTTAGCGACTGTATGCGACCATGCGTGCGATGCCGACACGTAGTTATTCGTTATAGAATTGTTTGCTCATGACAGAGCAATGATGACAAAGGGATTTTAACAAAGACGAACAATAAAGTCTGGTTTCACACAAAAACAACTTGTTTATCCAGTTCCCCTATGGAACATCTCAGTAACTTTCCACTGTCCCCAGCCTTGACCTTGCCGGACACCTCAAGTCAGTACCTCAGTCTTCTTTGTCACAATAATCCACACTGACTGTCTGTAAAATGACCGGACACTTTTCCGTCATACAAAAAACACTTTCCACCCAACCTCTCAGCCCTGACACAGCTGCTCTTTTTAACTTCGTGGAAAATCACCCTTTCCACCATTAACCCTCCCCAACTCTGGCGGTAGGGTTCTTGTTTCCACCCGTCCTATTAACTGCGTTGACAAGTCTTGACCAGTCAACTTGCGACAACACAGTGCGTTGCCTCAGCACACACACACACACACACACACCTGTGAGTATCTTTGAATTTTCAATCCTGTTTTTATCACCGACAGCAGATATCCAGCCCGTCTCGCCGCGCAGACTTTTGTGCCGCGTATTCACCAACGCGCTGTTTGTGACTTAGTGACTAGTGACTACTCCCCCGTCACAGTAGTCGACTCTCCAGGCTGATTTGTGCTACGTTAATTCTCCTGGCGCCCCGCCTCGTCTGTTTACGTGTGCTGACCGTCGTTAATTTACCTGTAGTGTGACCTTCTCGCGAACTGTCTGTTATCTTTAGTATTACTGCCTGGTATCTCGTGAACTCTGTCCTTGACACACACGCACAAAAGAGTTGCTGTTAATCTCTTGACGCAGTACTGTCTAAATTGATGGAACGAAGTCACAGATACTAACTCCTCTCTCAGCGAAGAGCACACAAGATATCTCAGAATGACACCAATGTCTATAATGCAATGGGTTTCTTGATCGGACGAGCTCTCAGATAACTCAATATTGCACGGTGTTCCTTAACCGAATGTAGCTGTCAGTACTGTGAGAAACTCTTTACCAAGCGACGAGCCCCCAGATGTCACACGTCGTTCTTGATGATAAGTTCAATGTTCTTGATGATCTTTGCGTGATATTGTCGTGTGATGGTCGTTGTCTAGGTAACGATGTTCATGGTGTGTCAATTGAGCTATCTAACTGTCTCTTAATCCAACTCACCCCAGAAGTGCACCTTCACCAGTCATGAAACAAGATTGAGTTGGCGCACATAATCATTTATTCCAGAAATAAGACGGACAGACGGAACATGTTTATACATCCAGAAATAATGTAATCCATAGAATATAAATATCCTCCTCACAATTTAACCAGCACACATCACTGGCTTCTCACGGCCTGCTGAATCTCAAATTCACAAGACATTTAGTCCAGCTACTATCCACGGCTGGATCTCCCACAATACGACCCACCCACTGGGTCGGAGCCTCTGCTCTCTATGTAACCCACTCTGGGTTTTAGGACTGCCTTCACAGCTCGGAGAATCACACAACACAGTTCTCCGTCGACTACCGACTCCGTTCGGTATCTAAAACTCAACTCCCCGAAGTCCCTTGACTTCAACACACAAATACCCTATCTCTCGCCCCATCCACCCTAGGGGTTTTTCTCTACCCTCACTATTTTATTTCTCAGGACTGGCTGTTTTCTCATAGCCAGGTCAGTCACTTTACTGTCTCCCACTTTCATCTCCATTCTTTCTCATGCCCGGTCATTCAACTTATTGTCAATGACCCAGGCTTATGTCAACTTACTTTTTCCATATGGGCTGCCAGGGACTGCGCCAAGGTGGTAATATTTCTAGCGGGTTTTAGGTATCTAGTTGTCAACAGACTCTAATTCAGTGTCCAGATGGAAACTGGGAGATAAGCCGGCAGCTGGATAAAGACCAGTGCCCATCAAGTGCTGCCGTTTGATCTAGATAATTCGCACACTTGCTCAGTAAATCAGGATGGTGTGGACAATGGGTGTTTTAATTTTCATGACAAACAAGTGTACAGCGTGGACATGAAAAGGAAGAATCTTCTCTCCCTGTATTGCCTATCATATTACCATGCTCTTGATAGTTTTTCTCTGGTATTCACTGCTGTTATTTACGTCATTCCATTTGTCTTCTTTCTCCTCTAATTTGATATGGAGTTACCTATCTCTTTTAAGAATGCCATTGTTTCTATTTTACACTTCGGTTCTATAGTGGGAATACCTTTACATGTCTAAAAATTTCCCCACGAATAACCTTTACATGTGTAAGAATTCCCTCAAGAATGAGTAAATCAGCAAAAACGGAAAGTGGAAATGGTCAGTTTTACAGGACTACAATATTGAATGAGAGAAGTAACGCTGCGGAGACAAAAAAGGGTAGCGGAAAGAAAGTTTTCATCGGCACACAAAAACAAAAAGACAGTGACGCAACTGCATTTACAACAACAACAACAACAACAACAACAACAACAACAACAACAACAACAACAACAACAACAACAACAACAACAACAACAACAACAACACAGTCATGAAGACGCATAAATCAAAAATAACATTGCCCTCTCTAACCTACAGTGTCCAATTCTTGTCGGCTCATAACTGAAACTCTACCCTTATGTGTGTATCACATACTGACGCTTACCTTGAGCTTATTTATGGTCCCACCTAACGATGACCTGACGCCCTCGTGCTGAAACAGTGACGGTCTTATTGACCGGGCAACTCTTTGAATCTTGTGAAGACACTTTGACTGTCAAGATTGATAACACATTAAAATGCATAAAATTGTTCCATTATTATTTATAAATTACATATACAAGACACTGACAATAAAAAGTCAAGAAAGTCTATAAAGTAAGAATAGTAAAGTTCTTTTTTATACGCCTTGTCGTGTGTTGTCTATATGGTGCTAATCTTATTTTTAATGACTGTGCAGTGCTTGAAATTATTGCCGGTCCAAGTTTTGTATTTCCCTATTATGTTGCATGAACTTTAAAGAAGATGAATACAAAACTTGGACCGGCAATATTTTCAAACACTACACAGTCATTAAAAATACACTCTATATTTGTATGCAATAATCAGCATTCGATGGGTGAGCTGGTCAATATCACACCGATCGCCTCACTATCGGCCTCTATGGGCATTCGAACACATGACCACCGGGTCAACAAGCAATATTGTTGGGGTGGTCTGGCAAGGGTATCTGAGCAATCACCGCGGATGCGCTAGTGAAGTATGGGGCACGCCAGATTGAAGGTGGCACTACCCAAAACCACATTGTGTTACTATAGACTAGCCAGAACCCCGCCCCCTTCCTTCTATGTGCTCACTGAACCGTAGCACCTGACATCAGAATACATCGGAGATTTTCTTGGTCACTTGCGGATCCGAGCGGTCAGATGAGTATGTATGTGTTCTCTATTGACATTTTTTTCAGTTTAACATTTTCTTTAACTAACATTCTTTTTCAATTAACAGTTCTTTAATTCTCATTTTCTCTTCATTGCTTCCATTTTTCCATGCTTTTGTTCTTCTCGTCCTATCGTCACCTTCTGATGTAGTCACAGGAGGTCTCCTTGACTATATGTTGTGTTTGTGAATGTGTTTGTTTGCTGATGAAGGCTAATCGCCGCAACGTTCTGTATGTGCCTTAACTCTGTTATGTAAAGCTGCACTACTTTGTGTCATTTTATATTGTTTACACTTTCACAGCTTTACCGCAGTTCCACCAAATTTTATTGATAATATCATGAGCACGGTGGACCCGGGTAAGGCGCCTGGGTTTGGCTCCTGGGCTCGTCGCCTGCAAAATTGATTGAGGGCAATATAGGCTACCTACTCTTCCGTGCATTCAGACCTACACAAATTGTTTGCGCTATCATATCACAGACCCATAGCGCGGAAACTGCTTCGGGACAATTTATTTGTATTGCTGCTGCCTATTGCAAGTGTCAATTTATACTCCGGGACACAGATTAATAACTCCAAAACTATGAAGTATGTCAAAAAAAATGAGCTGCAGCATACATTCAACTTTCTAGATATTTAAAGATGTCAACATATACACTTGAATTTTATAATCAATATTCAACATTCTAGAAATAATAAAAATGCATAATCATACACTTCACGTTTTGAATCAATTTTCAAGCTTGGAAATACAAAAATGTCAAAATAATACAGTGAAAAGATCTTTACCTTCTAAACATAAGAAACCTTTAAAAATGTGCTTGAAGTTTTGAACCAATACCCAACTCCTCCACAAAGAAGACAAGCATCACATTATCAGCATGCAGTTGAAATTGTGAACCAACGTGGTTGGTTCTTTATCGCCGCTGATGTTTTCAGTTGTCACGATGTTCTGCACTGACTCTTCTCATTATATGAGCAGAAAACATAGTGGACACCAAAACTCTGTCTGAACAGAAAAACCGGGGGTCGGCGTGGTAAACTGGTTAACCCGTCTGCTTCGTGCTCAGAAGGTCGCAGGTTCATCTTCAGACTCCGTCATTTGGTTCTCAAGTGCAATGTTTTCGGAGACACCTTGGGGTTGTCGTCAGAGCTACGGATGTCGTGATCTGGGCGACACTTTCGGTGGTCTCTGAGGTGCTGAGATAGATGGGATCAAGCCTGAAGCAATGACGTCGATGCCCTTGTCTTTTAATCCTATTTTAACTGCTCCGTGGCCAAGGGAATTTCGGACGCAGTTCGTAACCTCGCATACCGCGATCGAAACACAGCTGTCTGCGATTTCGCAGCAGGCGTCTTTGCGTTCGTTTTTGTAAAATGATATGAGTGCCGGTCGTTCAGAAAACAAAGGCAAACTACTAAACGTAAACTTGCCAAGAAATCACAAACAGCTAAAGAATGCTGGGGTTGACAGCAACGTCCTGTAAATGACATGCAACTAACTCTTTTTTACAACTGGCTGGAGCGAAGGCAATTAAATTTAACATTGAGTTTTTGAAAGATGTTAAGGCAATCAAGACACCTTTCCACGAATATCAAATATAAGCAGCCAACATTTTGCGTTATCCATCATTAGCAAATGCCATCTCGACGTCAAAGGTCAGCTATATTGAACCTTAAGCACAAGAGACAGAGAAACACAGCGAGGCGCGTTTCTTGGCAGTGTTTCATCATTGCATGGAAACATTTCACATGCAATAATATATTCTGCTAGAGATGACCAGACATGTTAGCAGGCATAAGACTCGATGATGATAAGGAGAAGGAGGAAGGGAGGGGGAGGAGCAAACTATTTTAAAAGGTAACCTCTAAAGAGAATAGCTTACCCATTTCTCGCCATGCCCACACATTTTGACCTGGAGATAATCATCATACAACCAATCACAAGGCTTACTGGAGTAGAACATCAATAGAAACTCCACCATCTTGACAGCATCTTCAGCTTTGAACAACCGACCTGATGGAGCAAATGCACACACATGACCATCTACACGTCTGTACCCACACACATGTTTGATGTTTTCAAATCAATGCCGTAATTTAGGAGGACTCTTACATGTCACGGGGACGGCGGTAACGCAGCGGCTGGCATGTTTGCCTACCTGCCCCGTAATAATGTATTCCAAATCCCATCGTGGTCAACTTTTATAAAAAATATAATGATCTGGGCTCTCAGGTCAACTCAGGATCAAATGGATGCAACGAGAAAAACAAATATGTGGTTAGCACCATTTACTCAATACACCGCATGACCTATAAAACAGAACTTTGCGTTTCTGACTTCATAGATTTTCTTTACTGTTTACTTTATTGTCAATGTCTTGTATATGTACAACTACTGCACCTATCATGATCTGTAGTTCCTTCTGATTGATTGTCAATGTCTGGTATATGTACAACTACTGCACCTATCATGATCTGTAGTTCCTTCTGATTGATTGTCTATGTGTGTAAAGTAAGAAAGCAAAGGAACATTTCACACGCCAAAATGCGCATTCGGCATATAGTGCCAGACTCATAACTATACACGTCAATCAGCACTCGCCAGGCGCATTTACTTCCATGACATTTTCTGGTACCCATATTAGATTGTATTGACCTGGGAGCTCAGGACAGTTTTAAAAATCCGAATCTGCCTCGGAGCGAATTGAACCCACGACCACGAGTGGCAGACGAGAGTCCAGCCAACACGCTACGCCGGGTTCCTTTGTATACATGTATGTATACATAACGTTTTAACTGTTGCATGCCTTTGCAGGACGTTGCAAACAACTCCAGGTTGATTTTCTAGGCAATTTTACGTTTAGTAGTTTGCCATTGCTAAGTCAACGTGGAAGTCCAACTTAATACAAGAGTAATGACTGAACTTTCTACCCCGCCATCAACGTAATAGAAGTTTGAGAGCGAACGAATTATTTTATTTCTAATTTTACCCTTTACAGTAGAGTTAACGTAGTAAAGGTCCCCTTTTCATTTTTATTTATACTTTTGCCCATTAAAATACAATTAACATAATGAAGGTCCCCTTTTCATTTTTATTTATACTTTTGCCCATTAAAATACAATTAACATAGTGAAGGTCCCCTTTTCATTTTTATTTATACTTTTGCCCATTAAAATACAATTAACATAATGAAGGTCCCCTTTTCATTTTTATTTATACTTTTGTCCATTAAAATACAATTAACATAGTAAAGGTCTCCTCTTCATGCCTTGAAGCGTACACGGTATATGGTGCTAACCCCATATGTTTATACACAACAACCGGCACTCTATGGGTGATGTGGTGGATATCACGCCAGCATCTCAATTGTGCGGGTCATTTTCAAGGACCCATGTCGACCTGGGTGTCCAGGTCAATTAAAATAAAAACCCACCTTGACCGGAATTCAAACTTTTGGCACAATCGGGACGGCAGGCAGGCGTGTTACCCACTGCGCTACAATGGCTCTCTCTTTATCCAACATAACACGCGCCGTACAGCGACATTTAACGTGTCTGATAGGCCATCGTACTGCTAGAAGAACTTACTACTAGGCCATCTTACTGCGCTGTATACGCTGTAAATGAGTTGATCAGGGGGCAAAAGTGTTGGATATTAATTCCCTTTGGATGGGGAATGTCCAATTCTTGTTGAATGGAGAATGCTCGATATATAAATGCGATAGCAGAGCGAATAAAATGATGTGTTAACTAAATTTTCAAATAGTTTCCAAATTCTCGTCACAATATCCACGACTGCGTGAAATAAGTAGATTGACTTGTAATATAAGACTTCTGTCCGTCTGTGCGTCTCGACTTGTGCAATCGGGTAGGGGAAATGCACCCTGACAGGATTAAAACAACGCAATTAAAAAAGAGTTTTCTCCCTTTTATGAACTGACAGCAACAGTTTCAAAACCAGTATTTCAGCAGTTGGATTGGGTTCGCCTGATGGCGATGGACACTGGTAATCCATCCATCCATCCATCATGTGCCATGCCGATAAGCGTGGGCGGTCATGTTCTGCCATCTCACTCGATCGTGGATCAGCTCAGTGTTTCTGTCTCGACCATGCCATGAGGCCAAGCCATCCAGGTATTTGCTTCTAGGTCTTCCTCTTGGTCTGTTCCCTTCGATCTTACCAGTTGTCACCAAGTTCTCCAAGTCATTTCTTCTCATAACATGCCCAAACAATTTTGACTGTCTGCGTCTAATATCTCTAAGCAGTTTACGATCTTCATTTGTTTCTTGAAGGACCTGTTCATTGGTCTTTCTGTCTGTCCATGGTATTCTTTGCATTTTTCTCAGAAACCACATTTCTGCAGCCATCAGATGTTTTTCAGCTTGACTGCTCATTGTCCAAGCTTCAAATCCATATAAAAGTACAGGTTCTATGTAGCACCTCAACATTCTTTTTCTCGTTTCAATTGACATCTTTTTATTGGTCAGTATGTTTTTCATCTTGCTACAGGCTACTTTTGCCATGGCGATTCTTGTTCTAATCTCTTCAAGCCATCTCCCACTGGTAATAGAGAAAGCTAATCCACACGCACAATTCATCCAGTGCACTAGAAGTAGTAGCATATATATGGACTAAGCTTAGGTTCAAAGTGAGCGGGGGATCCATTATTTATTTCTTTTAAGACAAGTTAACGCTTAAGAAGCACAGAAGGTCTCATTGGTTGGTTTATTTATAATAATCAACGAAATTGCTCTTAGAATACACCTGTATGTTATTTTGTTTACACCATTCAAACACTGATGAACGTGTTACAGTCTTGTTTCTACACACATATGACAGTCGAGGATGATTTTCAGCGGGTTCTAAACCTTCTTTCACTAAAAGTTTAATTACAACACGATGTCTCTGCACTGGGGCAATTGGTCCTACGCTATTTTGGAAAACAAAACGCGGGAAAACTGCTGATACTTGCCAGTTCCACCACCAAGTTTCAGGTGTATACTGCTCACTTTAGAGTAGTTGCGACTAGAGCAAGAGGACGCCCGAGAAGAAAATGGATTGATGACATCAAAAATATTGTACAATCAACGGAATGACACTATCCAGTGCCACACATTGGGCGCTTGAACGCCAATTATTTCTCCCCACGACACTTGACAGCAAAAGTGGAAGATGATGATGACCAAACGTAATTATTTTCGTATTTGGGAAACCTGACAAAATCCGGATGCTTACTGGATGACCTCGTAGCTCAGGTAATTTTATAGCCTCAAGTGTCGGGCCTCAGATTGTAGTGATTGGTCCATGGGAACTTCCAATCGGACGGAATAGCACTTGTTTACACAGCCAAATGCTGTTATGTCAATGATTTTACTGCTCATGCTGAGCTTTTGTTGATTTTTGTGTGTGTGGAAGCTCGCTCGCATTGAACTCAAGCGTAGTCCATACACACTACTTCTAGTAGCACTGGACTGACTTTTGCGTGTGGATTAGCTTTCCCTATTACCAGATGTCCCTCGCCATCAGACGAACCCACTCCGACTTAAGAGGTAGTTGTAATTTTCGTTCCCAAGTCAAGGACAAGAAGCCAATATTTTAGTCCAACTTTTCAGTCTAGGAGTTGAACCCCGTACCTCAGCATCAGCACACCGAATGTTTCAGAGCGCTCGTTCTTCATCCCTTCGGCCATGCTAACCTCCTTTTGTTGATTGATAATCAATGAACCATACATTGAACTAACCCAGACGACACACCAGAAGGAAGGCTATATGAACTACCTTAGCAGACATACAAGTAGGGGGCCAGAATGAATTACAACATTCAAGCAGGAAGCCAGTATTAACTACGAATACACGTAGGAAACCTGTATTAACTATCCCAGACGACATACAAGAAGGAAGTCAGTATGAAATACCAAAGACGACATACAAGTAGGAAGCCAGTATGAAATACCATAGACGACATACAAGTAGGAAACCAGTATGAAATACCATAGACGACATTCAAGTAGGAAGCCAGAATGAAATACCATAGACGACATACAAGTAGGAAGCCAGTATGAAATACCATAGACGACATACAAGTAGGAAGCCAGTATGAAATACCATAGACGACATACAACTAGGAAGTCAGTATGAACTATCCCAGACGAATACATGTTGGGGAAAGTATGAAATAGCTTAGCAGACATACAAGTAGGAAGCCAGTATGAACTACTCTAGACGACATACAAGAAAGAAGTCAGTATGAACTATCCCAGACGACATACATGTTGGGGAAAGTATGAAATACCCCAGACGACATACAAGTAGGAAGCCAGTATGAACTACTCTAGATGACATACAAGTGGGAAGCCAGTATGAACTATCCCAGACGACATACATGTTGGGGAAAGTATGAAATACCCCAGACGACATACAAGTAGGAAGCCAGTATGAACTACCCTAGACGACATATAAGTAGGAAGCCAGTATGCACTACTCTATACGACATACAAGTAGGAAGCCAGTATGAACTACTCTATACGACATACATGTTGGGGAAAGTATGAAATACCTTAGCAGACATACAAGTAGGAAACCAGTATGAACTACCCTAGACGACATACAAGTAGGAAGCCAGTATGAACTACGACATACACGTAGGAAGCCAGTAGGAACTACCCTAGACGGCATACAAGTAGGAAGCCAGTATGAACTACCCCAGACGACATACAAGAAGAAAGTCAGTATGAACCACCCTAGACGACATACAAGTAGGAAGCCAGTATGAACTACCTTAGCAGACATACACGTAGGGGACCAGTATGAACTACCCTAGACGACATACAAGTAGGAAGCCAGTATGAACTACACTAGACGACATACAAGTTGGCGGAAAGTATGAAAAACCCTAGACGACATTCAAGTAGGAAGCAAGTATGAAATACCTTAGCAGACATACAAGTAGGTAACCTGTATGAACTATCCCAGACGACATACAAGTAGGAAACCAGTATGAACTATCCTAGATGACATACAAGGAAGCCAGTATGAACTACCCTATATGACATAAAAGTAGGAAGCCACTAGGAAGTCAGTGTCCATGATGTCAACTTTGTAACAAACAGACGACGTGCTGTAAACACGGATTATGATTATTGCACACCATTTACTGTTACAGTGGAATATTCTGGGGATGAACAAACTAATGGCATGAAGGTCCATTAAAGAAAGTCACGGAAGGGAAAATCCTTAGAAACTGATACGGGATCGATCGATGCAAACGTTTATTGCGTTGGTGTGCAGTATTTACACTAAAGGCATAACACTTTTAGCATTGAAGCAAGCAGCAGAACTCACCACCAAGCTCCAACGACAGCTCATGTGTTGAACACTCATCTGAAGATCATGATATCTTTTGTATTACAGATGGCTTGAAGCAACACGAATGTCTTACCTATAAACCCCAAAGTTGAGAATTCAATGGAGAACCACGGCCAGTAAGTCTTTGCAATAGCCTCTTTCATTGACGTAATGAAACCAGGAACTGCTTTGATGTCGTCTTCAAGCTGAAATTAATTATTAATAGATTTGAACTGTTATTCGCAATGACGATGCCGCGGTTGCGTAGTGGTTAATGCACCAGGCTGTTAGGCCAATCATGAGGGTTTAATCCCAGCAGAGGCAGGATTATTTGTTCCTACCAATAAGGCTGACATAAGCCTGGGTCATTGACATTGAGTTGAGTGACCGGGCATGAGAAAGAATGGAGATGAAAGTGGGAGACAGTAAAGTGACTGACCTGGCTATGAGAAAACAGCCAGTCCTGAGAAATAAAATAGTGAGGGTAGAGAAAAACCCCTAGGGTGGATGGGGCGAAAGACAGTTGAGTGTTGTGTGAAGTAAGGATACTGAAAAGTCAGTAGAGAGAAGAGACCGACTAGCGGGTCAGGATCGTTTGAGGGAGTTGAGTTTGAGATACCGAAGGAGTCGGTAGTCCACGGAGAACTGTGTTGTGTGATTCTCCGAGCGGTGAAAGACAGGCCTAAAACCCAGAGTGGGTTGGATAGTTGAGCAGTGGCTCCGACCCAATGTGGGGGTTGTATTGTGGGAGATCCAGCCGTGGATAGTAGCTGGACTAAATGTCTTGTGAATTTGAGATTCAGCAGGCCGTGAGAAGCCAGTGATGTGTGCTGGTTAAATTGTGAGGAGGATATTTATAGTCTATGGATTACATTGTTTCTGGATATATACATATGTTCCGTGAGTCTGTGTTATTTCTGTAATAAAGGATTATGTGCGCCAACTGAATCTTGTTTAATGACTGGTGAATGTGCACTGCGGGGGTGAGTTATATTGCAAGACAGTTAGATATCTCCATTGACACACCAGGAGTATTCGTTACCTAGACAACGACCATCACACGACAATATCATGAACATATCATCGTAAGAACTTCGTGATATTATCATCAAGAACGACGTGTGACATCTGAGGGCTCGTCGCTTAGTAAGGAGTATCTGAGAGCTCGTCCGATCAAGAAACCCATTGCATTATAGACATTGGTGTCATTCTGAGATATTTGTGGGCTCTTCGCTGAGAGAGGAGTTATTATCTGTGACTTCGTTCCATCAAACTAGTCAGCGCGCGGGGAAAATACGCGGCAGAAATCACAAGCGAACAGTCAGTTCACGTCAAGTTCACTACAGGTGAATTGGATACCAACCATATCGCTGAAGCGAGAGGGGGTGTCAGAGATTTAACGCAGCACAGATCAACCGGCAGAGTCGACTACGGTGACAGGGGTAGTCACTAGTCAAAACAGCACAGAGGAAATGTCGCGTGGACAGTGAGGTGTTTGCAACAAGAGCGGTCAGTCCTAGTGTGTGTGTGTTTGACAGGACAGGATTGAAGACAGCGAGCAATTTCGTCGCAACATCCTGTGCGTGGTGGGATATTTGTGTGTGTGTGTGTGTGTGTGTGTGTGTGTGTGTGTGTGTGTGTGTGTGTGTGCTGAGGCAACGCACTGTGTTGGTCGCGGGTCGACAAGTGAAGAATTCCACCACAGCTAACAAGGCCGGGTTGAGAGAGGGTCAGCGCTGTTTACGAGGACAGCTGGAAAAGGGGTATTAACGGTACCCCTACCACAGGTGCGGGGGCAGAAGTGGAAAGTGTTTGTGTATGGCGGAAAAGTTCCGGGCAGTTTACAGACAGATTAAGTGTGACTTTCCACGAAGTGAAAAAGAGCAGCCGGAGTGGGGCTGAGAAGGTTGTGTGGAAATATTTACGGAGGATTTTTCCACTGATTGTGATAAAGATGTACTGATGTACAGACGGAGGTACTGACTGAGGTTGACTGCGAAGGTCAAGGTCAGGGACAGTGGACATTTACTAAAAATTTTCCACAGGAGATCTGGATAAACAAGGTGTTTTGAAAGAAAGCCAGATTTTATGTTTCGTCTTTGTTGAACTGTTCTACTATCGTTATCATTACTCTGTCATGAGCAATCATTGTTACAACGAAGGATAACATGTCATCACCGCAGGCTGGGTGGCATACAGTTACCGAAAAAGAACTGACTCTACACAGTTAAAGCGGCGGACAGTTGAGGTCTTTTTGTGATGAACTTTGGCTTTAAAAGTAAATCTATCACATAATTGATACAACTACGGACTGTGTCGAGACAGAACAGTTTGGATATCACTATCATCTTCAACTTTTGTCGACAGTTGGAACTTATGATCACCACGTGAATTCAGGAACCACTCAACAAATCAATCAGTCATTTTGAAATCTAGTGTCGTAGACATTTCCAGCGGATTGCGAATAACTATTAACACGAACAAAATAAGGACTTTTATGAGATTTCACCATTGCATTGTTGTCGGCGATTTTTTTTTGTTTTCTCTTGCTCTCATCGTCCTAAGTATTGTTGTTGTGCGTTACGTAATTATTTGTATGTGGTCCAGTGGTCGTAATAAGTAGGATATTTTTGCATTGTTTCGCGACGTACGGGAGACAAAGCAAAGAGAAATTGTCTAGGTACACATTGTATGTTGTTGAGAGGCAGCTGACGAGTCAGTTTGTTTTGTGCGGTTGAGCATTGGGTCGTCTCGACTTTATACACGGTGTCCAAGTGTCTATCGTCAGATCTATGTACATTATTCATTTTATATTTGTTCTTTTTACTGTTTTCTTCTTTTCGTTATATTTACATATGATATTTGTTGTGGTCGGATATATGTTATTATTGTGATCTTTCGTCATGTCTGCTGTCTAGTGGTCTTTGTCAGTTTATATTTATATATTACGCGCACTGTGGGTGTCCCTACACAAGCTTGTGGTTGTTACTGTAGTTTATTTCTTTGTGATCACCGTCTCCGTGTACTTGGCTTGTGAGTCTAACGTTTTTATAGAAAACACTTAGTGTTATCATCCATTTGTTTGTATATGTATTTATATGTATGTTTAACAATATTTCCAGAAATGTTATACAACTATTTGTTATAGATATATGCGGGAGTAGAGGTGATATTTTCCCCTCACTGCCTAGTGCGTGAAGAGTGACTGCTACAGGGTGACATTATTAGCACTACGAATTTACGTACACAGGGAGTGGTAGTGTACTTATTGAAGGCACACAAAGACTAGTAGCAGAGTCTTTACATTTATAATTGGCTGACAGACAGCAACGTGTCCACAAGTACAAGATGCCTACTTTAATGGACTATATTGAAGCAGGTGAACGAATAGGCCTGAAAGGTAAAGAGTTACAGGAGTATGCCGAAGCAAAAGAACAAAAACAGACGGAAAGAGAGGAGAGGCATAATGAACGCGAGGCAAAACGTCTACAGGAAGAGAAAGAGATACAAGTAAAACTAGCTGAAATGGAAAACAAACGTCTACAGGAAGAGAAAGAGACACAAGTAAAACTAGCTGAAATGGAAAACAAACGTCTACAGGAAGAGAAAGAGACACAAGTAAAACTAGCTGAAATGGAAAACAAGCGTCTACAGGAAGAGAAAGTAGACACAAATGAAAATGGAAATTGAGAAAGAGAAGATTAAGATGGAAGCTGAAATTGCATCTCAGAAAATTAGAACTATCTTCGAAAGGTCAAAGTGAGGAAAGCAGAAGACCGTCGCAGTCGTCACAGAGATTAAAACTGCCATATTTTACAGACCGGGACCAACTTGAAATTATTTGGCCAGGTTCGAGGCATCAGCCAAAGCGTTAGGTATTCCAGAGAAGGAGTATGCGATGCGACTTGGCGAGTTTCTTACGGGTAAGGCACTAGACACCATGTTCAATTTACCTGTAGAAGAAAGAAACAACTACACTATCTTACGTCAACGTTTGCTGACAAAGTTCCAACTAACTGAACATGGATATAGAACAAAGTTTAGACAGTTAGTGCCAGAGATTTCACAGACTTTGTTAACACAGTAAAGAACACATTTAACAAATGGATGGAGCTCGCAGAAGTAGGGAAAGATTTTAATAAATTAGTAGATCTAGTGTTAAGAGACAAGGTATTATCTGCATGCAATTACTAACTTAGTAGCTTTCTTTGAGGAACGTAAGCCAAAGGACATAGACACAATGTCTCAGTTAGGGCAAAACTACATGACTGCACATCCTAACGTATCTATTGGGAAACTAATGAGTGAGGAAATAGTCTGTGCAGCGTAAACTAAACAGGACCAGAATCCAGTCATCAGACTAAGGGCAAAAAGTGTGGATTCAGCACATAAAGGTGAGCAGCAAGAACTTCAAGATAATGGTTTCCGAGGAAACAATGTTGGTAGAGTAGGACGGTACCCATATAGAAGAGGGAACTTCCAGAGACGTCCAAATTATGCCGGATGTTGGAATTGTGGGAGCTGGAGACACAAGGCAGCGGAGTGTGACGTGCAGCCAGCCAGTGAGCCAACAAGTAACGCAAGGAAGGAGATCATCTGTTTCAAATGTGGAAAGAAGGGGCATGTCAGCCATCAATGTAGGATGAGAGAAACAGAGCACTCAAATGCAGCGCAAGTAATTGAGACGCTGAACAATGAAGATTGTAGTGGGTGCAAACCTCTTTTTGAAAAAGACAGTCAGCCAGTCCTAATATGTGGTCATACAGTGAAAGCAGGATCAGCAGTGCATGAAGGAGGAAGTCTGAAGCTGCATCAGGGATTCGTCAATGATAGACCAGCGTTAACAATTAGGGATTCCGGATGTACGTCTATCGGAGTGAGGAAAAGTTTAATAGATCCCTCGGATTATACAGGGAAAAAGATTAGATGCATAACATTCAACGGCACAGTAGAGTTCTACCCATTAGCCATAATAACAGTAAAAACACCATATATCACTGGAAGAGTGACAGCGTGTGTTTTGGACTCACCAGTGGCTGATTTGATCATAGGAAATGTTATAGGAGTTAAAGATTGTACAGAAGAGGAAGTAGTTTATTGGGACCAAAAATATAGTGTAAGCAGTAATGAGGTAGTTACCACAAGAGAACCTAAATTAGAGAGTATAGCTGAGGTAGAAGAGGCACTTGAAGTAGACACAGGAACTCAGGACAAGGATAGTACAGCTGAGCAGATGAGAATGGATCCCAAATATAGTGCTAGTGGACTCCCAGAGACAAGATACTACTCTGAACAAATGTTCCCAAGGGTGTAGGAGAGTAGAACATAGGCAGTCAAAGAAAGGTAGATGGTGCTTCGAGAGGAAGAACAATGTTCTCACTCGCAGCTTTTCAGATAGTAGAACTGCACGTGGGCAAGTAGCAGTACCTTTAGCACACAGAGACCGATATACTAGAACAGCTCAGGATAGTGCATGTGCAGGGCACATAGGCATAAGGCGTATGCAGCAGAAAGCAAGGTGCCAGGTATATGGGCCAAGATTGAATAAAGAGTTCAGACTAAACAGAGACTCAAGTGTAACGGTGCAATATGCAGATAGGAAAGTTGAGTCAGGTCAAAAGAGTGTTCGCGACATTACTGACCCAGGGCTAGGGATAGCAAACAGATGTTGTAATTGTAGAGGTACCATGAGTCATGGGTACATGAAAGGTAGACACAGCATCGACAGGAATCAGAGGAGGGTTAATGCAAGAACAGAACCACCTGATATAGGGTCGGTACACAAATAGTATTGTGTGGTCGTGAAGTAGTAAGAGACCTGTGGGTACATAAGTATAATGCTTTCCTATGATGTATTATTATTATGTGATGTATTAGTTCATGCATTGGTACACAAGATAGAAAGTTGTTTGTATTTATGTGTGGGGAATATGGGAGTGTACTATGAGCATTTGATGTATTATTTAGGGTGGTAGCTAGAAGTGAGGTGGAGCCATACTTAGGGCTACCCAGGCAATATGTCTGGGTCACATGTTTAGTAAGTTTTAGTCTCCCAATATTTGAAAACGAAGTTTTCTTTTAAGAGGGGGGTGATGACATAAGCCTGGGTCATTGACATTGAGTTGAGTGACCGGGCATGAGAAAGAATGGAGATGAAAGTGGGAGACAGTAAAGTGACTGACCTGGCTATGAGAAAACAGCCAGTCCTGAGAAATAAAATAGTGAGGGTAGAGAAAAACCCCTAGGGTGGATGGGGCGAGAGATAGTGTATTTGTGTGTGAAGTCAAGGGACTTCAGGGAGTTGAGTTTGAGATACCGGAGGAGTCGGTAGTCCACGGAGAACAGTGTTGTGTGATTCTCCGAGCGGTGAAGGCAGTCCTAAAACCCAGAGTGGGTTACATAGAGAGCAGAGGCTCCGACCCAGTGGGTGGGTTCGTATTGTGGGAGATCCAGCCGTGGATAGTAGTTGGACTAAATGTCTTGTGAATTTGAGATTCAGCAGGCCGTGAGAAGCCAGTGATGTGTGCTGGTTAAATTGTGAGGAGGATATTTATATTCTATGGATTACATTATTTCTGGATGTATAAACATGTTCCGTCTGTCCGTCTTATTTCTGGAATAAATGATTATGTGCGCCAACTCAATCTTGTTTCATGACTGGTGAAGGTGCACTTCTGGGGTGAGTTGGATTAAGAGACAGTTAGATAGCTCAATTGACACACCATGAACATCGTTACCTAGACAACGACCATCACACGACAATATCACGCAAAGATCATCAAAAACATTGAACTTATCATGAGAACGACGTGTGACAACGGCTTTGGGTTTGACTCAGCCTCATAAAAATGGTTACTAAACAATTTTCAGAATCATCTAGGAACTTTTTGGGAAGGAAAGAAACTAGTGACTCCTGCTCATATGTCATGGCATAGCATATTTAAAGGCCAAGTACTTCACACCCCAGTGGCAGTATCTGTCTTTGTACTTTGGATATGAGAACAAATGACGATGATAGTTAATGCGATTATAATGGTGATGGTAAGGATATTCATAATAACATTACTGATAATATTGAAGATGATACAGTGTGGTGTAATGATTGTGTTAATGATACTTGTAATTATGACAATAGTGATTATGACTATAATGATAATAATAACAATGGTGATAATGATGACAGTAAGGGCAACATTAATGACGATAGTTATTTTTCTTATAACGAAATGTCTGCGAGACAGAGTACAAAGTGTCCTTACCAGACAGACAGTGGGATCAACACATCTACTGAAAGGCAGCAGATCAAATGGTTCGGCCATCTCGGTTGAAAGCAATACGATCAGTTACCAGCACTGGCACTACGTAAAAGAAGATCTGATACGAAGAGCAAGAGGACGCCTGACAAGAAAATTGATTGAAGAAATCAAAGACATTGTACAGTCACATGGAATGACACTATCCAGTGTCACCCATATTCCTACCCACGACGCTAGACAGTAAAAATGGAATAATAATAATAATAATAATAATAATAATAATAATAATAATAATAATAAGAAGAAGAAGAAGAAGAAGAAGAAGAAGAAGAAGATGATGATGATGATGATGATGATGATGATGATGATGATGATGATGATGAGATGATGATGATGATGATGATGATGATAGATGATGATGATGACGACGAAATGTCACGGTAAACATGTCAATATAATTACTTCTAATATTCCTCACTTGCAAATAATGTTTGCCCCTGCTCCACGAATGCAGCATCAGGAATGCATAGTCCAAGTTTTGTTTGGATCTCCATCTGCAGATGTAATATTTTACCATATTTAATGCAATATATTTACATTCACATACAGAACATGGTGTATTATACTTAGAACTCCTTCTTTGTTGCCGATGTCTTCAAATGATGTCGGTATT
The DNA here is from genome assembly GCA_014155875.1 of Cepaea nemoralis. Taxonomy (NCBI): domain Eukaryota; kingdom Metazoa; phylum Mollusca; class Gastropoda; order Stylommatophora; family Helicidae; genus Cepaea; species Cepaea nemoralis. The sequence goes on from JACEFZ010001339.1 coordinate 105,752, forward strand.
CACATAATGTTTCTTCTTCCTCCTCTTCCTTCTTATCTTCCCCCTCTTCCTCCTCCTTATCCTCATCCTCTTCCTCCTCCTCACCACCCCTTCTTCTTCTTCTTCTTCTTCTTCTTCTTCTTCTTCTTCTTCTTCTTCTTCTTCTTCTTCTTCTTCTTCTTCTTCTCCTCCTCCTCCTCCTCCTCCTGCTTCGTTTGCTACATGATCCCAACACACCAACGTCTCAATAACCCTCTCATACATGTTTGGAGACATTTCTCTTTCCTGAAAGTATGTTCGTATTCGCTAACTCTTATGTACTTCAAACAATTAATACGTATTTTTACTGGTGCCTGTGTAATCTGTGTTCTCATTAACTGTTTCCAATTACGTCTATCTTCTTCGTTATCATTTCGTTCTCTTGGAATAGACCAACACCTGCACGTGTGTTCCTTGCATGAGCCACACTGTCTTCTGTAGATGATGCAAGCTTTCATAAAGTTAGACATCAACTGTTTCCTGCAGCCCCAGACTTAGCCTTTCTGAACTGTACATTGGTGTAGTATGTATTCTGCAGTCTCAGGTTAGACATTGTTTACCTTTAGTCATTGTCATTATGTGCAGTGCCGAGAAGAGAAGGCAATCGCATGCACCATCTCACAAGTTGACCAGAATATGTGTTCATGTCTCGATTGCGTCATTTGAGTCTTGGTTGCGTCATTTGACCAACCGTTTAGAGGTATTTATCTGTTTCCTCTTGCTCTTGTCCCACAAAGCTTCCCTGTTGTCACTGCGTTAATTCCAATACATATTGCTTTTATAACACTGATTCCATTGTTTGCACTCTAGTTACCCACACATTCAACAGCACACATGTACATTTTGCTCTGCTACCCATTCATACTTGGTGCCGTGCTAACGCACTGGTCTCGTACACTCAGTTCCCAGCACAGTGGTCTGCGTGTCAGTCCTTGATAGTGGCGGAATCATTTCTGACCAGTATGCGGGTCATCCCAGTATCAAATACTGGGCATCAGAGATTAGCAATATCGGTCAGCGCATTACTGACCATATTGCCTCTAGTGTGATGTTTGGTCAAAGAGAACTACAATTGATGAGTAATCCCTAAGACAACTAGTATTTCACAAAATTGTACCTACACACAACCTCCTTACACGTACATGAGAGTAAATAAATACGGCACAGAAATAATACTAACATAACTCTCTCCTTGTTGTCTCCTAGAGTCAGCTTGAGGTTTCCCAGCTCTGGGTAAAACTCAGCCCGGGGAATGATGACATCAAGCAGACCTTGCGATATCTCTGTAGAAAACCTGGGAAATCAGCTCAGCCATTACATTATCGATAATCAAAAATAAGAAAATCAAGGGAAATAAATACCAGCTTACAAAGAGCATTAAAAAGAGCGCATAACATGAATTTACACCTCCCCTTAAGACTTCACTGAACTAATTTGAGGAAGAGAAAAAGAAGAAGATGACATTGAACCGTTGACCAGTGTTACACAAGTGATTTTATGGTTTTTAAGGTCATTCTGTGCCAGTCATCCAAATATTGTCATACTGGGGGTACTTGTGAGTAGAACCAAGCTTAAGGCAACAGAAATTATCACCCAGAGAAAGGCCAAAGAAAAGATTATTGCAGGATGTGACGGATGATCTCGAGATGGGGACACTGAATATTTTGCTTATGTCCGAGAAGAATTCCGGACCGTTAGTATGAGAGCGAGGTTCCGCAAAGGACATGCTACTGAATGAATGAATGAATGAATGAATGAATGAATGAACGAATGAATGAATGAATGAATGAATGAATGAATGAGTGAGTGAATATAATGTGGTATGTTCGTACTTGTGCGCGTTGTTGCGGACTAGAGAGCAATTTAGGATTGTAATTGTTGATGGCTCCATCAATATACACCGTCGATCCATGTTTTCCGTTAGGGGATGAGATGATGATGCTTTTGTTAACGTAATAATGCAGATATTACAGCTTGGTCAGATGTATTAGTGTTACCTTTCTAGGCAGGCTAAGAGAGGGACCATGCTGCATGGGCAACACATGGTCTCTACAATTCAGCTCAGGTGTTGTGCTCTTGAGAGGTTATTATGCCTTTATTTAAGCACAATGAATATAGTCTGTCAAGGCGGCAAGGTGCCTATATATATATATATTTATGTAAATGTCAAGTCCCCTAGGTTCCCCCTAATCTAACGCCCACGACGAATATCTTCGTGTCTGGTGTAAAGCCCTAAGGGACGGTGTCTATACGTCCACTGCGCTAACACATAAAGATCATTGATCCAAAGCTGTCCAGACACGAAAGTTCATGTTTATCCAGACTGGGTAGATCAAATATGAATTGTGCTTTGCCCATCACACTGTACTACTTTCTAATGTCAACTTTGCGTGTTTTTATAGGAGGTATGCTACAAGCCTCGATCTCATCTGGGTATTAGGATAATTTCCAACTAGCATCGATCTAATATCTCATCTATTGTTAGTGTGGATAATTCCATTCATGACATTACTGCGAATAAAACAACATAATTTTATATAAAACGACAATCGCTACACGATCTGACTTTGCTCGGGCTGTGATCGAATACAAAGTAACATTACATTTAAACGGGTATATTTTGTTGATCTTGTTGTGTTGAGAGTTAAGGAAGCGTAGTGGCCAGACACAACCCATGACGGGCAATTGGACACATCCGAATTAGAGCGGGCTGTTTAAATCGCCCTGGGTTGCCAGGTTGATCCTGCCTAAAAAGGATACCAGGAAGTATCATGGGGAGTAAAGGCGACCGGCTTGGCATTAACCCTATCAACCATTGAATTCCGATTGGTCTATAAAATCATACGTTTAAGCTATACACCCTATGCGTCTTAAGGTCTAATAAGGGGTCTAAATTAGGATCTAAAACGGTCCTTTACTTTACTTATTTATTTTCGTAGAATTTCTTTCTCTATAAATTCTTGATAGTGGCATAGAACTGTCATGGTAATATAAGACATTGGTCAGGGAAATCCGGAAGCGGGACATGAAGGCCACCAATACCATGAAAACACATGAGGCATTGAAAGTGGTGGAGTTAACGGAAGATAACTTTCCGCCAGGTCATGGTGAACTATTTAATCATTTACTTTGACATGGGGTCATGATGAACTATTTCCTCATTTACTTACAAGCCCACCAGCTTTACACTTTATAACAGCCTCTTTGACGTTTAACGGGCACGTTCGTGTAATCTCTAGGGGGCTATGCTGATAATGGCAGTAGAGAGGACTTGATCTGGTATATTCATACTTGTGCGCGTTGGTTGGATCAAAGAGCAACGTAGGATTATGATTGCTGATTGTTCCATCAAGATACACCCTAGCTCCATGTTTTCAGTGTGGGGATGAAGTGAGATGATGATGATTTTTAAATATAACAATGAAGACATGAGGAAGAGAAACAAATATTAAGAAATCAGGACTAAAGTTGGGGTTATAGCAGCGCTAGATGTCATTAAAAAAACAGCAAGTTAAATAATTCACATCACAACCTCGTCCTCCCGGCATATTCTATCAGCCGTCTCACAAGCCTGACATTTGTGCTCTACCTAGGACAGCTGTGTTGGTAGGCCAGTACTCTAGCTGTAACAAACATCTCAAGCAGCATCGTTGCACCCATAACAAATATATTTGCTAGCAGTCATAATTATCATGACTGGAATATTTCATAAGTGTGTCAGCTTGAGAACTGTTGTCACCTGTTTATAAACAGTTTGCATTGTCTAGTGCAGGGGTCACTAAACTTTTTTCACGGCGGGCCGGATAACTGAAAAAATGACGAGCGCGGGCCGCATACTCATTCTGTACAATACTTGCACCGAGTCTCCGTGGCAAATGTCTTATGGACGCGGTTCGTAATCCCGTATACCCGCGTTCGAAACATAGATGCGCGCGATGTGGCAGCAGACCGCATTGCACTGGTTTTTTTACGCTATGGTATGGGTGGGGGTCGTTCAGAAAGCAATGGCAAACTACTAACGTAAACTTGCCAAGACATCAACAACAGCAAAAAATGCTGGTGTTGACTGCAAACGTCCTGTAAAGGATATGCAACTAACGTTAACAACACTTGCAAGCCAGAATGAACTCTCTGGGAAAAAATGACGAAAAACTAAGTTAATCATGGGTGAGTGGCGTGCAATGCACACAAAAAACAAAGACAACCAACATATTTATTTACTACGAAAGGTTATCAAAGAAGGCGACGTTAGCAACAAAGATAGTTACATCAGACCTAGTGTGCACATATACGAATCTCACAAACTAAGCAGCAAAAAAGGTTAGTGAGATTTGTGAAGCTGATATTTGGCTTTCAAGATTTCATCCATGTTTGGTTTAGGAATTGCAGCATCCAATCTAGAGAATTGCTTTCAAATGTTCATCAGTCAATCTCGTTCGATGTATTGATTTCACATATTTCATTTTTGAAAATGTTTGCTCACAGACATAAGTTGTTCCAAGCACTGATCACCATTTTTTTTCCATATCCTTTACAGGACATCGCTGTCAACATCAGCATCTTTCAGCTGATTGTTGATTTCTTGGCAAGATTACGCTCAGTAGTTTGCCATTGCTTTCTGAGCGACCGGCTCACATACCCCGTAAGTTACCGACGCGGAGAGAACTGATACCAATTCTCGCTCACATCACGTTACTTTCGAGAGTATACGGGATTACGGAGAAATTCGTGTAACCCGTAGACCAGGGAGATCGGCACTGATGCCATACCAGCGGCAAATTGCTTCAGTTTCGGAAACTCAACACCAGCTAAGCAGCGGTAAAATTCAATAACTTTTCCTTCTCTGAGCTTCTGTTTCAACAAGTCATTTGCTTGCAAATCAGTGAGCTTCAACTGTAGTTCAACTAGCACATCATCAAGGTTACAATCAAACGGATTCTGAACAGAAGAATGTCACTTTTCAAGTTCTGTCAGGATCTGAAAATATCACAAACAAATGCTTCTTCAAGTCACGAATAATATTTTTTTCGGAAAATCGAGTTTGACATCTTCGGCGATTGTAGCGCAAAACTCTTTAAAACAGTGAAAATGAGAAACGTTTTCTCCTTCCTGTTGTATTAAAAACAATGACAGCTATCTCCGAAATCCTTTTGATGATTCTGTAGAGATCACAGACGAGATTATTCTTTCCCAGAAGTTTCAAATTCAGATCATTCATGTTTGATATGATGTTGACCAAAAATGACAAATTTGACAGCCAAGTAGGACTGGCAGCTGTGGATCAGCTCTATTGTTTTCGGTGAGGAAAACATCTATTTCGTTTCGGAGATTGTGAAAACGAAACATGACTTGACCGCAGCTGAGCCACACTCACTGATGTGTGATAAGGCAAGTCACAGAAGTCAGAATCAATTTCTTCAAGAAACGCCTGGAACTGACGGTGATTGAGTGCATATCCCCGAATGAAGTTCACAGCAGAAACGACTGGTTTCAGTACACAAGAAATATCTAAGTCTTTCCCCACAGAGTGCTTGCTGATGTATGACGCAGTGTATGAACAGAGCGCACGGAATTTGCAAATTTTCCAACTGAGTCCTGATCTGTACCATCAGACTCTTCCTCATTCCAGCCATGCTTTTTCCTCCATCAAAGCTGATTCCACTGAAAGTAATAGTTTTTGCACATCCATTAAAATGTCTTTTCCTGTTGTTGTTCCATGCATGCTGCAAACGGATGCCAACTCTTCCGTTATCTGAAAGTCCAAATTGACACCACAAATGAACACGAGAAGTTGTGACGTACTCGAGAGATCAGTAGACTCATACAGCGCCAGAGAATACCACAACACGTTCCTAGTTTTCTCGCGTATCTGTAGCACTATGTTCTCTCCAAATTCTTCTGTTCTTCGCACAACTGAACTTGCCGTAAGGCAGATAGTTCCAAACAAATCGGCTTTCTCAGGACACAAGTCATTTGCTGCTTCCATAATACACTCTTTGATGAAGTTGCCATCAGTAAACTGTTTTCCTCGTTCTGCCATCTTATACACAATGTTGTAGCTTGTAAGAGTGACAGATTCTTTTCCAGCAAACTTTATCGTGAAGAGATTTCTTTGTGTTTCAAAACCACGTTTCATGGACTCATATTTCTCAGAGCGTAACTTTCCAGAAAACTTTCAATACGTTGATAGATGTTTTGTTTCGTAGTGACACCGAAGATTGTACTCTTTCAATATGGCAACACTTTAGCTGCATATTACGCAACTGGTTTTCCGGTCCTTTGTTTCCACAAAGAAGTACTTTACTCCCCATTCTTCATTGAAAACGCGACACTCGGCGTCCACTTTTCTTTTCTTAGTAGCCATAATGAAGGGTGAAGTACACGGGATCTGAAAATGAAAAAGACATTGAAGTAGAAACATAATTAAAATCCTATTGACACACAAGAAAAGCAGGCTACTTGGGGTCACTGATGAAGCTACGGCTCACCATAGGTACATATAAAGTTTATAGATACTTATGGTAATAGAATATATCTCATAATAAGGTTTGCAAAATATATAAATAGGGCCGGCCTAAATAAACAGCCTAGAGCAGAGTTTTTCAACCGGGGTTCCGAGAGTGGCAGCCAGGGGTTCCGCGGAAACAGACCGAAATCGCCTAAATGCAACATTTCTGCCCATCTGGTTTATTACATAAAGTACTACAGACACTTGGATCATCGCACAGAGTTCCTTGAGCAACGTAAAAATTTGCGTAAGGATCTGCTCCAGCAGAAAGATTGAAAAACACTGGCCTAGCGACCAGTTCTATTAACACCTTGACCGGGGAATTCTTCTGATCTGGGGTTAATATTTAGTAATAACACGAGGCTTCTATGACATTTTTATGCTATGTTTTTTACTTTATTGCCTCTATTCACACTTGTAGTTCTCTTACCTATCACTACCAAACATAGAAATCCTTGTTACATACTTATAAAATGGATGACTGGCAAAAATAAGTAAATTTTTCTGGAGCATTGGAATTGTGTTGACAGCCGGACGCATCTGGGGGAGGGATAGATAGATATGTGTGTGTGTGTGTGTGTGTGTGTGTTTGTGTGTGTGTGTGTGTGTGTGTGTGTGTGTTGCTATGGAAACCACGGTAATGTCAGAGCGTGGGCGGCGCTACAACGAGCCTGGAAAGGACTTGGGATGATGCGAAATACGTAAACATTACAATAAACAAGAACATCTAGATACAATAATTTATAACTGAAAATTGTAAATGTAAGACACATAGTAGCCAGAAGTCTCCGCACGTGTGAATCAATCAATCAGTCAGGTTCCGTCTCCACAATGAAGGTTGGCTACAATGGATCTCAACACTGTCTCTCGCCTTGACTGTACATTATATCAGGCTGATGTTCGTCCATCTCTTGATGTTATCTTCCCACTTGTATCGTTGTCTACCTCTTGCTCGCTTGCCCTCAACCTTGCCCTCCAGTATGGTTTTTATAAGAGTATCATGTCTTTTAACGTGGCCGAAAATATTTCACATTGCCTCCTCTTTATTTCTTTCATCAACTCTCTCTTCATTCCCAGTTTTTCTAGAACCTCTGCATTTGATTGATTTTGTTTCCACGAAATACGACATATTCGTCTGTATATCCACATATCCAGAGTCTCTATGCGACTGTCTATAGTATGTCCCGAAAAGAATGCCTTCATTCACGATCAATTATTTTGAAAACTGTCTGTTGCATCGTTATGAAATTTTTCCAGCCGTCTTATATTTACCCCCACCCAAGGAATATGTCTTTGATAGGTCCAAAAGCAACTTAAATCATCGAAAGCGGCGACATTTCTTTGATGTTTTGCTGAAAAACTAGTGATTTCTCGCTAACAAATTTATGTTTACAGTAATGAAAGCCCCGCCAATTCAGATGACACACAAGGCGTATCCGGATTCGTATGGGAGTGGGTGCAATGAAAGAAGTAGCTTAAAATCGACAGGGTCGGCTGCATTGCACCGGGTTTTTATCCCATATGGCTCAGTTTCTTTCCGCAGCGCGGAAAGCGTCGCACAAAGCGCGAACTCCGTACCTCCAGCGACGACCCTCGGGAGTCTCCGAAAAAATGCACTCGTGAAATGAAGGACGCGGCCCGGAATCGAACATACAACCTTCGGAGCCCGAGTCAGACGGCTTGACCACTTCACCACGGAGAATCCCGAGAGGGGTGCAATGTGTAATATTAGTAAAGACAGAGAATTTACAGAGGCATGGGGTAAATAATTTGTAAATTGACAGGAAAGTAGAAGGAATATATTTCTTACCTTATTTTTCATTTCCTTCTTGTTTCTTCAGCTGCTGGTTAATAATGTGTACACAAGTATTCGTGTTAGCTTTTTATATTGAGTTCGTGAAAGCTTCCAAATAGCTGTGCGTTAATGTGCGTATGGAGTGACCAGAAATGATACCGCAATTTAGTCATCATGTTTCCATTTTTAAGGATCTGTTCAGCTGTCTGTGTAGTTTGTTCACACGTACACATGGGTGACAGACCCGCTTTGAGTCTTCGTGAAAGATTGTCTACTCTGCTGTTTACCGTTCAGAGACGGAACATGATTACCTGTTTTGCACTATGAAAATAGTTGTCAGTGTCTCTGTAGTGGGCTTTCTTCTTAACGACCAAGATGTTGGTCCTCTTTTCATTGAAGTTTATAGATTGATTCGTATGCACGTGTGTTGTCCCCTAATTTGACAACGTGTTTGCTCTCACGTTTCTTGTTATGCCACAATATGTCAGTTTCCACCGCAATATTACTCTTCTGTTGGTATTCAATGCGTTTAGTGTGTGTGTGTGTTTTTTTTTTTCAATACAGTTGTTTGTCACCGCTGAGGGCTTGCGGAATTGAAAATTCATCACTGTGGAATACAAACTGTTGCCATTGACATTATGCTGATGCTGTAATGTTTAGGGCCTGCAATTCATTCTGAATATTTGTAGCAAAATATCCCAGTTGGTGTGCACGTGGATTAAGGTCTGCGATCTGCTCAGACCTTAATCTGTGTCGGACGATTCCAGTAGGTTGATGACTGCTCTCGGTTGCATAAAATTCAATCCATCCTTTCTCCAATAATCCTCTTCCTCTTTCAACACATGGTCCTCACATTTTCCCAGTAACTTTTATCAATATTTAATAGCGCGGACTGGATTAGTATCCTGACGTCAGACAATTTGAATATAGTATTGTCAGCTGCCACCTGTCCTTTAATTTTAGCCCACACAAGTTCTATAGGGTTAAAATGAGAATGGTACGGCGGAAGTCTCAAGCACCCATGACGATGCTCTTCTATCAACTTGTCGATTTGATATTTCTTGCTTTTTGGCGTCTGTTTTACAAGGGACAACAATTCTAGCTAGAAATACGTTTCTGGAAATGGTATGTTTTCCATTCGGAGTCATATCTTTATTGCTCCCTTTGTGCTCGATGCTGTAGGTATTTTGTCTTCTTGGGCAACAACATTGATATCATGCATTGTCCATAATTGGACACGACGGTCTATCTAGGGATGGAAGCACAGTATTCTCGAGCCAATCTCTAAATACATTACCATTCATCTTATTATGATAAACTCTATTGTCTGTATGCTTTGATACGAACACGAGCCCAGCATTCTGTTGTAAGCCATTATGCGTATTACCAGCATGGGCCATGACCAAAAGCTGTCCTATACTACTGGGCACATATCGCTTTATCTGTCCATCCACTGATTGCCATTCCTTATCACTTGTGTGGTGCGCATTGATCCACATTTCATCCAAACACACTATGCCATAATTTTCTTTGCGCATTTCCCTTATTTCACGTAGGTATCTGCTTCTCATGGCTCCTAAATGCGGTTGCTCGCAAAGATTATTTCTACCGCCCTTGTACTTTCAAATAGTGAAGATAATGTCCTTATAATTTTCCACAAAGTTGTTTTGGATAGCTCTATGTTATTGTTCTTTCTGAACCAAACCCTAAGTTTTCTTACAGTCACTGTTTCTTTGGCATCCAGCATTTTTATAATGCTGGATAATCCTGGATATAAAATCCAAAATTTTATAATTTTAGGAGTCTCCGTGGCGAAGTGGTCAAGCATTTTGACTCGGGCTCCAAAGGTCGTGGGTTTCATTCCGGGCCGCATCCTTCGGTTCACGAGTTAAATTTTTCAGAGACTTCTGTGGGTCGTCGCTAGAGCTGCGGAGTTCGTGCTTTGTGCGATGCTTTCCGCGCTGCGGAAAGAGACCGAGCCATATGGGATAGAACCCGGTGCAATGAAGTCGACCCTGTCGAATATTAAGCGACTTTTAAAGCATTTTTATAATAGCTCGCCTTATGACATCTTTGTCAAAGCTGTCTACAATAATCTTTCTACCTACCGTTTTGTTATTGCGTGGTGGTTTAATTCCAGATTCTTGCACCCATCGACGAAATTACCGTTTACTCAAACCCAATGCATGCACTGTTCTTTTTTCGGAATTTGTAATAGTATAAAAGTTTCCTGCGATCAGCTTCTTGACAAAAATATGTGTACAACTTCATAGCGATTCTTTGAAGTGTACAATTTCGCATTCAATCCCATTGAAAAATATTAACACATTTCAATGTTAGCGATAAGTGGTAAGATTTAGAGGGAAAAAAAAACATATTATTCAGGTTTCATGAAATAACCCACATTTTGAGACACCTCTGAACAGTCCTAGTTTGAACAACGCGGTGAGATGGCATAAGGCCAATCCCTTCAAAACACGTACAATATTCAACATTGAGTGCTGATTGTCTGGCTACGCTGTAATAGATTTAAAATTATGAAGTTAATCTCAGACCCGTAAATTATATACCGCATATAAACAATATTTGAAATCTGCTGTAAAATCTCAAGAACAAAAATTTTTTTGTTGGTGGACATAATGATAAGGTTATATACTAAATCTCATCATTTCCCCTCAGTTGGTTACTGAGATATGGATGTTTATATTGGGGGGGGGGGGGGGGGAGACACAAACTATAGTTGTTTGTTCAATGCCCAAGCTTCCGCGCCATACAGTAGTTTTGAATATACGTAGCATTTGACAATTATCATCTTTAATGCGCTGTTAATTTCACTATATATTAATACTGATTTTGTGAGGAGATCACCTATTATTCTAAATATAATATTTGACATTTAAATTGTTTCACAACGCCTCGAGTTCCATACGTAATTTCAAGCATTTTCGATTACCGTCGGCGGGCCGGATGAAATGACGTCGGGGGCCAATCCGGCCCTCGGTCCGTAGTTTGGTGACCCCTGAGCTAGACGATGTCAAAGATGTATTGAAGAAAAAGCAAATGACACCTCACCAGGGCCAGATGGGGCGAGGTGTGCCTACATGATGGATATGAGTGAAGGAGAAATTATGGAGATGGCTGCATGCTTTAGCCTGACCGTCAGGGTGACATCAGTACTCCAGGTTTGGGTGCATAGCTATTTAACACCATTTCCTAAACCAGGCAAAGATCATTCAAAGCTAAATGGATTTAGAATTATTACCCTACATAATACTTTTGGCAAGGTGCTGGAGAAGATCGTTGCTGTTAAGCTTCAGGAATATTTAGAAAGGGAAAAGACCCCCCCCCCCCCCCCCTTTTTTTTTTCCCCGTAAGGTTTGGGAGGTTACCGGCCAGGGAAAGATACTTGGTCAAATGCAGCTACTTTTGCCTTCGATGTTTATGAAGGGTCTCAAAACAGACAGGAGACGACGGTGGCAGCACTCCGTCTCGAGGTCGCGTACAACAGTCAGATGTGATATTTTGATGTACGCTCTTATGAAGAAGAGAGTGTGTAGTTGGTTGATGAACTGAACTGCCGCTGTTATGTATTCTCGTAGAGTGGTTCTCCGGTTGGGTACACGGACCTCTGAGCCACGAATCATAGACCCCAGACTACAACAGGGGTCAGCAATTTCACCTGTGCTTTTCAATGTGTATACGAGCAAGATTGCCAGCCTTCGAAACACCAGGGGCTGGAAGGATACTAACATTGCAGATGATGTTCTCGCATACAGGCAGGGGAGGGACAGAAATCAAACAGCTCAGGAGCTGCAGGCGACAATGGACAAAGTGATGGCGTGGTGTACGGAGATGAATGCCGTCATTAACCCAGAAAAAGCGTCTGTCTTGTGGTGATCTCTGGAGAATAGGTTTGTCAAAGCTGACCCCACAAGCCTCACAATAAATGGTAGAGCTGTGAATAGAGACATTATGTGGGTATGAAATGTGATGAGGAAAGTAAACTGGCCACCACATCTCCTTGTGGACCGAGATGATCTCCGTGGTGTAGTGGTTAAACCGCTGGCCTCGCGCTCCGAAAGAAATGGGCTTGTTTTGGGACACAGTGATTCGGTTCATGGGTGTAATTTTCTGGGAGACTCCTGTGGGGCCATAGTGCGTGTGCTCTGTGCGACGCTTTTGACAGTTCCCTCTGTGGAAAGGGATCCAGCAATCTGGGATAAAACCAGTTGCAATGAAATTATCCCTCTTACCTTCCAACCATATTCAATATGACGTGGTCTAGAAATTGTGAAGACCTAACACTTCACACTCCGTAGGTAGTTTATGCTGTGGGACCATCTCCACCGATATACAGACAGACAGACAGACAGACAGACAGACAGACAGACGGGTGGGTGGGTGGGTGGGTGGTTAGACAGACAGACAGTCAGACAGACGGGTGGGTAGGTGGGTAGACAGACAGACAGACAGACAGACAGACAGACAGACAGACAGACAGACAGACAGACAGACAGATAGATAGATAGATAGATAGATAGATAGATAGATAGATAGATAGATAGATAGATAGATAGATAGATAGATAGATAGATAGATAGATAGATAGATAGATAGATAGAATAGACTTTATTTTCAAAGGGTAACAAATTGGGCACGCAGCCCTGTCTTACATTCGGCCCTTCCAATCACTCATCTTTCTTTCATCAACAGTGCATAGGAAAAAACATTGTCACATGAATTTTGTAAACATAAACAATTAGTTAGTTAGTTAGTTAGTTAGTTAGTCGCAGTTCCAACTTCACAGCAACGGGTCGTTCCCATTATGCTCCGTTCCTGTGCCAGTGAATATCACACAAAATGCTCCCCACTGCCCAATGTGAAAAGTGGAAAAGACACACACACACACACACACACACACACACACACACACACACACACACACACACACACACACACATATATATATATATATATATATATATATATACACAGATAGATAGATAGATAGATAGATAGATAGATAGATAGATAGATAGATAGATAGATAGATAGATAGATAGATAGATAGATAGATAGATAGATAGATAGATAGATGGATGGATGGATGGATGGATGAATGGATGGATGGATGGATGGATGGATAAGAAATGTAAGTAGGAATGTATGTTGGTACATGCTTAGACAGGTAGGTAAGCAGTTAAATATTCAGACAACTAGGTCAGTATGCATGTAGGTATGAACACCATAGGACAGACAAGCAAATAAGCCTATTGGTAGGTATTACCAGTGAGTTGAAATAAACACCTTAAAAGTTTGATAGACATGACAATAACCATGCCATTGTCTTGTAACCTGTCAATATTGTTGTTAAGGATGTCAGGGCGAACACTGTGACATTATAAAGACAGTTTAAAGATGTCCGCCCATTTTATGACATCGACCAAATAGAAACAGCGTTCTGTTATCCGTGTTTTTTTTGGTGTGAAGGGGTGAAACCTATAGGAATTCATCGGCGAATCAATCTAGGCCATTATGTTCGTTCGTCCGTAATGAATGACGAGGACCATTCATTCACTGCATCATTTGATGAGGAACGAATGACTTGCGCTTTAGGTTTTATTATAGCAAGGTAGTGGTCGCGCAACTCCATCGTCCTCGCTCTCTCGTCTGCGTCCATCTGGCTCCAGTGGCGAGCATGGCAAGACGACTGGAAGACGGACACAGATGCAGTGGACGTTAGGCTGCCACGGCCAGTTATCCCTGTATATATTGGCTCTCGAGAGCCTCGTGCAAACGCTGGGCCATTATATCAGATAGCTGGCGGACTGATTTGTTGGTTGTTTGGTTAGTTGGCTAGTTGGCTCGTTCGTTCATTAGTTAGGTAGTTAGTCAGTCAGTCAGTCAGTTAGTTAGTTAGTTAGTTAGTTAGTTAGTTAGTTAGTTAGTTAGTTAGTTAGTTACCATATCATCCTCATTGCACATGGAACTATAAATAACAAAGAAAACTGGTTACTCGCATCACAAGAAGACAGTCCACATTTTTGTGGCATGTCTTGAGAAGAGGACAGCTGGAGTATGTCGTCACATCAAGAAGATTGGAGGGGAAGAGAGGCAGGGGGAGACAGAGAGAAGATGATAAACAGTTTGAGATCATGACATTAAGGACAATCGGTATCTGAAATGATTGGAAGTATGAGAGACAGAAGAATATGGACTTAAAGTGATTAAAAAGTCGGCGTCTCTGGCATCGTATTATGACTTTCAACTTTTGTATAGCCTAATGTGTCATCTAACTTCTACACAGTTAAAGAAGAAAAAAAAAACCTAATCTGTTCAGTGCAAAGTTTGTGAAATTCCTTCGTTCTTGGACATTCGCACTCATACAATATATTCAGAACATTATAGTGTTTGGCGGGCTCTGGCGGCCATGCCACTTCCCCTTCAAGAGAAACTCATTTTCTAAAGCCATCACTAAATGTAAACATTACAATTTGAACCACAGGGAAAGTGATGTAAGCTCGTTAATATTTGTACAATATTACAAGCAGATGTGCAGCATTCTATAAATGTTACTTATATTGAAAGAGTTTTATCTAGATTCTGATTGCAAATTTTAAGAAATCAAAGTATTTCTAACTATAAAATGATGCTTTGAAAATGAAATATTTAGGCTCTATAGAACCAAATATCTGTAAAGAGAAGGTTACCTCCCTTTGACGTGGGAGATGATGTAGAGGCCAATCAAGAGAAATGATGCTGGGTGGACTGAGACGGTGGCGTGAGAGAATATCATCAGCAGAGTTGATCCAGAAAACCAAGGACCGAGATCTATGGAGAGACATGAACGCCTACACCAGCTGGCATGGCACTTGATGATGATGATGAGTTTTCCACTGCTTTCTGGACGAGATATCAACGGTAAAGTCAAGCTTAATGCTGGTGTCGGAATCGAACGCTCTACCACACCATCAGCGCACTAGAAGTTTAAGAGCGAGCGCACGTATGCTTTCCACAACGCCGACTATTACTGAATCTTATACATACCTGTTATACATGTCACTAAAGTTCTGATTTACCTTTGCCTTCGCTCTTCACTTAGCACCTTGATGGCATTGCTTTTACATTTCTTGATTAATACTAATGATGTAAGGTAGACAGGTAACGGATTGGCCTACCTTGCTGATAACTGGGCTAACACCTCACTCACGTAGGTTTCATTCCATGGCTGAAACAGATGACGTGTTTTCTATTTAAAGTGAACCTTTGCATCAAGTCTAACATTTTTTTTAAAAGTTGCATATCCTTTAAAGGACGTTGCAGTCACTACCAGCATTTTACTGCCTTTGTTGATATCTTGGCAATTGTTTACTTTCAGATAACATCACTAGACCGATAACCAGTCCGTTGACTATTGTGACTTACTTTTCTTCCACTTAGTCTTTACCTTCTACTACTTCATCATCATCATCATCATCATCATCATCATCATCATCATCATCATCATCATCATCATCAGCATCATCATCATCATCATCATCATCATCATCATCATCATCATCATCATCAGCATCATCAATATCATCATCAACATCGTCAACATCATTAGTATATCATTATCATTTTCTTCTTCCTCCTCCTCCTTCTACAACTGCTACTGCTGCTGCTGATGCTCCTACTACTACTACTACGACTACTGATCTTCTGCCTCTGCTACCACCATCATCACCACCACTACAACTAATATTACTGCTACTACTTCTGCTACAAGTACTACTACTACTACTACTACTACTACTACTACTACTACTACTACTACTACTACTACTACTACTACTACTACTACTACTACTAATAATAATAATAATAATAATAATAATGTTGCTGCTACTACTACTATTACTACCAACATCACTACTAATATGTTGGTGCTGCTGCTGTTACAATTACTACTACAACCACCACTACTACTGATCTATTGCTGCTGCTTTTACCACCGCAATCACAACTACTACTACTATTACTATTGCTATTACTATTTCTGTTATTGCAGCCGCTTCTACGTCTACTGCTGCTGCTGCTGCTGCTACTACTACTACTACTGACTACTACTACTACTACTACTACTACTACTACTACTACTACACTACTAAACTACTACTACTACTACCACAACCACCACCACCACCATCACCACCACCACCACTACAACTACTACTACTACTACTACTACTACTACTACTACTACTACTACTACTACTACTACTACTACTACTACTACTACTACTGGGGTAGAATTCAAACCACACTCACCGTTCTATCTGACTTTTAGCATGCAGGTAATTTCTAAAAAAAATTCCCTAACTCTGGAGCATACTACTTGAACAACCCTTCCTGGTGGCAATATTACTCCGTGAATTACCAGGGCAACGGTTCGGGATCTAATCTGCTGTGGTTTGTAAAGGATCATCTTTATTGCTTCTTTCTGCGCCCCCCCCCCACACACACCCGATCCGAGACTTCAAGTATAGTATAGGCCCATTACCATGCATGGTAAGCACTTTCATGCGAGTTCATAGTTTTGTCAACACCCGGTATTATGTAGTTAGAGGTGCTGTTGTGTCTGTAAGCCAGTTCACCCCACGGTCGAGTCACTGGACACAAACACCCACATGACATATTCTCCATTTTCTCCTACACTATATCTCTTATTGTAGCATAGGCTCTCTACCAATTGACGCCATGCTGTCCTATCTTTTGCTATCTGCTTCAGTTTTCTTTATGACCTCCCCATATTATTCATCTACTGCTGCTGCTGCTGCTGCTGCTACTACTACTACTACTACTACTACTACTACTACTACTACTACTACTACTACTACTACTACTACTACTACTACTACTACTACTACTACAATTTTAAGAGTTAGAATTCAAACCACACTCACTGTTCTATCTGACTTATAGCATACAACCTATTTGAACACTATCTCAGGATAGACTACATGCCCCCTTAAAAAACATCAACAACAACAAATACAATAATAATGGTAAATTATCTCGAACGACAACTAGCCCAAAAAACATCCTCATATGTATGGCACGTTACACCTTCCTTGGGTATTTATAATGCCCACGTTAAACATTGCCTCAGTGAGTCATGTATTATTGATTATTTTTCATGCGTTTTAATGCTTATTGTTCTTTTGTTGTCAAAGATTTGCTTCATAAGAGAATGTTGAATGAAAGAATGTATGAGAGGAAATAGAGAAAGAAGGGCAGAATGTCAGACGGGCCTTCGTGCCCAATTTTAAACCCTTGAAAATAAAGATTTTCGTTCGTTCGTTCTTCGGTCGTTCGTTCGTTCATCTCTGTTTCTAACGCACAATTGCACGTGTTTTAGATCTCCCCTCTGTCGTTTCCTGTGGATTGTTAACAACAACAGTAACAGTTATATTGTTATCAGGCTTCCTCAAGGTGTGACCTATTTAGAACCGGCTTATTTTTCTCGTCACTTTCATGTGATAGTTCTGTCCAGAGCTCCACGTCGGTGATTTCGTCATTCATTTTAGTCCTTCTCTTCTGCGCAGGTCATGAATGTTTGTAATTTATTAGTAATAGTGTTAGTTGTTCGCCATGGTTCTACTACTTACGGCATTACTGGTATAGCGTTCGATTTGTTCATTATAAGCGGATGCTTGGCTTCATTTCTTTTATTTAAAAAAAATGTCCCAATGTTCTGAAAGCTGCTCTTGCCTTTTGTATTCTTATGATAATATTTCTGCTGCTCTTGCCTTTTGTATTCTTATGATAATATTTCTTTGTGTTTCCTTAGTTTTGACAATTTTTTTTCCTCATATCCTTTACAGGACATCGCTGACAACACCAGCATCTTTCAGCTGTATGTTGATTTCTTGACAAGATTACACTCAGTAGTTTGCCATTGCTTTCTGAGCGGCCGGCTCACATACCCCGTAAGTTACCGATGCGATTCGAACCACTGCTGATTCTCACCGTCATCACGTACCGACGAGAGTATACGAGATTACGGAGAAAAGTCATAACCTCTAAGCCACGAAGCCGGCAGTTTTGACTATAGTGCCGCCTAAACAGATGTAAAATTCCATGTCTTGAAGTGAGGTTTCACAAATCGAGATCGTGTGTCATTTGCTTGATTTATTCTTATTATCTATGTCTTTAACCTTTGATTTATAGACATAATTGTCGTGACTTGACACCACATGTAGTTAGCTTAACTTTCATCTGATTTCATGTGTGGGACAGGAAGGCAATGTTGTCAGCTAAGTCCAGATCAACAAGCTGCTCCGTCAAACTCCACTGAATTCAGTTTTCTCGGATTAATTATTAAGGTCTTCACAGTCTAGTCTGTAGTCAGTTAAAGTAATAATTATACAAAGAGCTGCTGAAATTGGATGAAGATTCATGCATAAACGATATAACCATTGACGAAAATGATTAAATCTTATAAGAGAAACACAACGATGGGGTAGTGATACAAGAATAACATAAATTAGTTATTTATAGAAATCAAATGAGTGAAAGAGGACAAGAAGTCCTAGGCGAGAATTATTAAAGCGATAGAAAGTACGGGAGAAAAAGGATATTTTGAGGACGGATTAGAGCTAAAACGTAATAGAGGAAAAATGATGTAATCCACAAGAGAGGAATACAGACACAAAGGGGGTGTGAAAAGGATAAATAGAATGCGAAGACAAATAAATTAATGAGATAAAAGGGACAAAAGCACTGTCGTAAAGGCGACAAAAGATATTGTTTCTATTAATTATATACAACAGGAAATAACACTTTACCTCAGCAATACTCAGAATAACCAGTGCTTCGTTTCTTTCAGTATCGTTCATGCCACTGAACAGCGATTCCAGCGTATTGAATATGTAGATGCCCTTGGGACGTCTAATGCTGGGTATACCGATTACAATACTCACTGGGGATAATTGCGATAGGCTGTGTGTGATTCAATTACAATGTTTTGCAAACAACAATTATACTCCAATCGATTGCTACGTTTTTATCAATATAACTAGCCATAAAATTATGCCAGCAAAGCTAACGTTTTTGTCTCAATTTGATTCACAAAACGCAGGCTTTCTTAATAACGTTACCGTGTGCGCCCTGTTTTAGAAACAAGAGATATCACGTTCCACCTTTCTTAGTTAAAGTTGGGAAAATGTATATACTCATTATGTCAGACGTGGTTCTTTAATTCAACGTTTATCCGCTTAAATAATTTAATGTGCTTCACTTGTCAAATCTATAACGTCTTTCCTATTTCCTTTGCAGTTCTCCTTGTGCTCATGTTTTACATCTTCTCCTCTATCGTCTCCTACGTTTTTTCCCTCCCCCAAATCTGCTGTTACTACTGCTTCTCCTCCGCCTTCTCCTCCTCCTCCTCATCATCCTCATCGTCATCCTCCTCCCCTCCTCCTCCTTTCTTCTTCTTCTTCTTCTTCTTCTTCTTCTTCTTCTTCTTCTTCTTCTTCTTCTTCTTCTTCTTCTTCTTCTTGTAATTCTTTCTTTCTCCTCCTCTCGCCCCTCTTTATCTTATATATACATGAAGCAATGTATGAATGTATGTGAGAGGAGAGGTAAGAAGGGCAGAATGTTAGACGTGTTAACGTGCCCAATTCTTAACCCTTTTGAAAGTTAAGTACATTCGTAACTCCTTCTTCTTCCTTGTCCTATAACTCCTCTTCTGCATACCCCATCTTCGTCTTTCGTTCTTTCTCAATTATGTAATACAGATTCAGATATAAACTATTTTTGTCAGTCTACTATAATATCCTAGTCATATCCGGGATCGCCAACATGTGTACACAAAACATCTTTGAATGATATTCTCAATCGTTATTCCAGGATGTAGACATCTGCAGGTCAAGGTTATTACAAGTAGGAATGTTTAAAAGAAAAAAAAACTTTTCAAACCTGATAATAGTATAACTATAAATCTCTCTTTGTCGCTCACATGACAAACGAAATATAGAGAGAGACCTAAAATCACACGGAGAAGAGAATTAAAACAGAGGGGGAGGACATTGGGGGTATATGGCATACGTTTTAACGGCTTGGCGTGAGTTCATTGAAGACCTGTGCTCTAACGGATAGTTAGGGACAGAAGAAGAAGACTAAGGAACAAGTTACTCGAACGCCCACATCCACAATGAGCAGTTCTCAGTGAACATAGTGTTAATTTTCATGTTTCTACATGCACTGTCAGCTGTCGTTTTGGTCGCCTATTTATGATGTTCCGTTTCCATTTTACATTAGAAATTTAATAAAAAGAAAAGAATATTTCTCGGATTTTCGTTAACAAACAACGCATCTCTACATTTAATTGTTCGTGTTTTAATCCCTGTCTATCATATTGGTCAATTATTTCCGTGGGAAAATACACCGTGGGATCGTATAGATTATTATTGAGGAATAGAATATGCATGACTGTAATACCAACAACTGAGAAGAAAGTAATGGCAGTAGGTATGTGGTTTCTGAGGAAATCTAATGTTTACCATGGAAGGACAGAAAAACGAATGCGAATGCCCTGCGAGAAACAACTGAAAACTTTTAATTGATTAGAGATATTATAAGATAGATATAAACAGTCAGGAAATGTTTGGCGTGCTATGAAAAGAAATAAACTTGAAAACTTACTGACAACTGACAATCTTGATGAGAAAAGAAGGAAGGGAAGGCAAAGAAATAAATACCTAGTTGGCTTTGGCCATCCAGACTAAAAGAGAATAGTCCCAGTAGAGATGATTTGGTGATGTCTGTAGAAGGAGAAAACGCTCGGCATTCACGAGAAATATAGGAGATCATCCAACAAGAGTCCACTTACGATAAACGTCCGGTTTAGATGATTTGATCCTGCTTGCAGAATGCGAGAAGACCGGCATCGAAAATAAATATGGGACACCAGCAGCCAAGGACCACGACCTTCTAAGTAGGACACTGCAATGTAACTTAAGACGTTCGTACATCTGTTGTTTATACAGCACGTGACATACACTTTACCGTGTGTGTCCCATGCTTTATGGTGACCAATACGATCTTCTTAAATCCCGTACTTTGTATAAGGTAATAACGAAATCTTTTGACATAGCGATTCTTTTCTTTATCCTCGCGTTCCATCTTCCGTCAGAAAACACTGCAATCTCGATACTGACAACCTGTTGATTATTATGCCTTTACTACATGTAAAGCGTAATGGTATTAGATATGTCATGGAAACTACCAAGACTTTTTCATGTAGCTTGGGAAGAAAGAAACGGCCAAGACGATTGGTAACAGGCAGTAATGGTACCTATGTGGAAAAACAATGAATGAATCACTGAAAAACGAGAAGTAGATTGCGAGCTTTATCAAAGCACGACTACAAAAAACAAAATGGACGTTGCGCCCAAAAGCCTTCGTCAGCACAGAACAAACAAACAAAAATAGACTAACAAATTCATCGAAAGACACTACATGAAAGTATAATTTCACTTATCTGTGTCCTAGCTATGAACGGCTATCCATGGATGGAATAAAACGGATGTCGTGGTTAACGGGGATCAACTGACTAAAGGTCAGTACAACCAGAAAGCTCGGTGATTGGCTAAGACAAACAGTGAGGGAACCCAAGCTGGGGGATGGGGGTAGCGCCCAGGAGAGCGAATAGGAAAAATATGGATATGTAGGGCACTGTAGCTAACTCTGTGGCGATGTAACGTATGCAGTTCGCAATTCCGCACGCCAAGTTCGATAACTCTGCTGTGGGCGATATGGATGCAGACCACCAAGCGTTTGCCATCATAAAAATAGCACAAATGGACGGTTGTTCAGAACACAATGAGAAGCGACCCCAACCAACTAACCGAGGAAGTCACAGAAGGCAAAGATAATGCTAGTGTTGACTACTACGTCCTGTGAAGGACATGCAACTGGCTTGTAAGTGGACTATACGACTACGGGGATGGGGGGGGACAAGGGGCGTTAGGGACTTAAATAAAACTGTGTTGGATATTGAGGCCGTGAGGGGAGAGTGAACCCTAATGGAAGATAAGACGGTTTTCCAATGTCTTGCGATCGCGTTCGTGAGATGTGCACGATTTTATCGCCGTAACACGTATGTCGGCAACCCCACAGTGGTCAGGAACTGTTAAAGTGTAGGGGTAGCGGTTTCTGGCAGCACTTTTGATATCAGATAGGTGTTGTCTAAATCTGTCCGCCAGACGAAGACCTATCTACCCAAAATATCTCATGTCGCAACGTGTGCAGATGATCGCATAGATAACGTTGCGACTCGTACACTGAGAAACCCTCCCGGATGTGGAAAGTAGTCTTAGTGAAAGTCAGACTTTTGGTTTGAAGGACATGTGGACAGGTCTTACAAAGAGATCGAAGACATGCAGTCGTGCCAGGAAGAGACTTGTGAGATTGGGATAGAGTGCTATGGACCAGCACATCCCTCAAGTTACGATCCCGCCTGTATGCCACCAGTGGGGCCTCTGAGAAGACATCGCGAGTGATTGGGTCTGCCTGGAGGATGGGTAGATGCCTCATGAGAATATTCTTGGCAGCTTATCACTGAAAAACGAGAAGTAGATTTATCACATTGAATGTGGAAAAAGAAAGGCAACATGAGAGAGTGCGAAACGTACATGGATATATCACTCCTGACTCATGTAGGGAATATGTACAAATAATTATTGGAACAAAGAGCTAGACCCATAGCCGAACAACAGTTAAGTAAAGTACAATTTGGTTTCAGGAAAGGTACAAGTTGCACTGATGCACTATTACCAATAAACAAATATGTAAAAAAGATGTTAAAAAAAAACAAACATCGAATACAGTGGCCAGCAGAACTGTGTTTGTTGATTAAAAAAAAAGGCTTTCCACAGAACAATCATAGATAAATTACGGACCACTCTTGAAGACTACAGGATACAAGGATGTCCTTTTACAATTACTAGAAAACACAATAGCCATGTACCACACGAGCCAAAGTGCAGAACTCAAGAAGGTATATCAGATATGTTCACAGCCAATACAGGAGTGAGACGGGAATATGTGCTCTCCCTGCTGCTATTTAATATCTGCATAGACATAATATCCAAACAAGCAAGCCAAGCCATTCAGAAAATTTCAAACTCTTTTTTTAAATACGAAACTATAGATCCACCCGCAATAAATGAACTGTTATTTGCAGACTATCAATGCCTGTTTTACAACGATGAGGGTAAACTGCAAGCAAGATCATATTAATAATCGAGTTCAAATTGCTGCATACACAATATGAATATACATACAGCCATAACTGAAGTAATTCAGATTAGCAGATCTCCTGGTCCACTAAGTACACCTCTGAAACAAGTTACACAATTTTAATATATAGGACGTATGATCACAGATGATGACATACTTGACAGAGAACTCGAAATCAGATGTCAAGAGGCAAGTGCGCTTATGTATCAACTATCACCCATACTGAAACACCCAAACGTCCGTGAAATGACAGATAATAAATAACATGTTCACACCAACCCTATGCTGATAATATCAAACATAGACATTATCCAATCGCACTTAGCAGAATCAACACCTGCGAGATGGGATGCTTGAGAAGAGCTACCAACTTAACTATCCGGAAGCGAGTAAAAATGATGTTATCAGACAGACAGTGGGATCATCACCTTGCTCCACATATATTGAAAGGTATAACATCAAATGGTTCGGCCATAGCGTTAGAATGCAACACCATCAAATACCAGCAGTGGCGCCACATCAAAGATCCGATACGAGAGCAAAAGAGGACGCACAAGAAGAACATGGATTGACGACATCAAAGACATTGTCCAATCATACGCAATGACACTATCCAATGCCGCCCATCGGGCACTGGAACGTCAACTATTCCTCCCCACGACACATGAAGGCTAAAGTGGAATATAGTAATGATGATGGAAACTACTTTTGCACTCAGTTTTGCTAACGTAAAATAATCCGATTCTTCTCGCTGTCCTCCAGAGTAGGTAAACATTCGATATATAGATTATATGTGCTATGGTGGTGATGTTTGTCCATCAAGAATGATGATGACCATTCATTCCATCCAGTGGGCTTGAATGTATGGAGCCGTTAGTTCTAAGATGGCTACTAAGGCCTAAATGTTCTTTGACAACGTGGGAAAAGAATGCTTGACGTTCTAAGAGAAGGATCTCCTGCAGTGATTTTTCTGTCCAGCCTAATTTTCACAGCTCTTGCAGTCCTGTTTGCGTCACAAGTGTCTACACCGCAGCTCGCCGTAAAATAAAAATTGTTTAGGGAGCCTGTGATTTGGCATGCGAGTATATTGACCACCCCTGCAAATCTGATTCTTCATTAGTAGAGTGTGGATACTGGGCGTGGACGCTCTTTCTAGGACTTCAGTGTCTGGGATCTTATCTTGCCATTTAATCTTCAATAGCTTCCTATGATAGACTGTGTGGAAGTGGTTTAATTTCTTAGCGTGTCGCTGATAAACAGTCCAGGTTTTCACAAGCACATAACAAAGTGGATAATACGACTGCTTTGTAGACTTTAGCTTTATCTGCAAGCTTATTCAATATCTGTCCCACACATTCGTGTACAGTCTGCCAAAGGCAACGCTGGCCTTGGAGATTCTTGCATTCACTTCGTCATCAATTGTGGCAGCTTGGGATACAGTGCTGCCAAGATAGGTGAATTTATCCACAACACTTAGTCTATGACCAGTCACTATGATATTCGGCACGGTGTGATTAATCCCCGGAGCTGGCTGGTACATAACTACAGTTTCTTCAAGTTGATATTGAGCCCACAGATGGCACAGGAATATGAGAAAGCGAAAAACGTTGTGTTGCATGTCCGCCTCTGAGTTGGCATATCATCAGCAAGCAGGAGCTCTCTGACGGTGTCACTGTTAGTTTTGGTTTTAGATTTCACCTTCTGAGATTGAATAACTCCCCATCCATCCATGCGGTAGTTGATGTCTATTCCAATATCATTGTTTCCGAAGTCATTCGTCAGCATAGCTGAAAACATGAGGCTGAACAGTGTTGGTGCCAGGACACAGCCTTGCTTCACCCGTTGGTGACAGGAAAGGGCTCAGACAATTCGCCATTTTCCTGTACTCTTGCCTGCATACCATCATGAAATAGCCGCACTATTTGGACACACTTTCGTGGACAGCCATATTTCGCCATAATCTTCCACAGTCCTTCTCTGCTGACTGTATCAAAAGCCTTGGTAAGATCAATGAAAGTGGAGAACATTTCGGAGTTCTGTTCCTGGCATTTCTCTGCAAAGTGCCTTGCAGCGAAAATCATGTCAATAATTCTTCGTTCTATACTAGTTTATGTGCTATACTATGATGTGCTCTACAGGTTAATTCAACCGCGTGTTTTCAAACTTTGTTTATAAAAACAGCCTACGAGGACACTTGTTTGTTATAGGTCGAATGTTGAAACATACGACAAAGCGATCACGTGATTTATGTCAGTGCTAGCTAATAATATGTCATTTTCATGAAATCGTTTGCCTCAATATTATTATTTTAGTCAGGTTTAACATCTTATTGACTGAACGCTGTAGCTATGCAACTGTTGCTTCTGCATTCTGTCGGTGTCGCTACTGCTGCTTCTTCTTGCTTAGCTACCACCGATATTTCTTTGTGCCGGTTCTTTTAAAGTTGCTTGACGATTCTTTTTGCTGCTCCTTTTTCTGTCCCTTCCTTTGGCTGATACTCTGTTTTCTTGTCCCTTTTTCTGAATCCTGGTCCCTTTTCTTATCCTTTCTTCTGGTTGCTGATTATTCTTTTAAAAACTTCTTCTGACTGCTGATCTTTCTTTTTTTTTTCCACTTCGTTGGCTGCTGATCAATATTGTTGTCACTTATTCTGGTTGCTGATCATTCTTTTAAAAACTTCTTTTGGCTACTGATATTTCTTTCTGTCACTTCTACTGGCTGCTGTCTGCTCCTTATTCTTACTGATAATTGTTCTTTCTGCTATTCCCGTCTGCGGGTGCTTCTTCTTTCTGCAATTAGTGTTACACATGCTACTTATTGTTGCTTTTGCTGGTGCAGATGCTTCCCTCCCCTACCTGCTGCTGTTTTGTCTTGACATTTCGTCTTACTGCTCCTTCTTTCTCCTGCGGCTGCCCCTGCTACTTCTTCCTGTCGTCTCCTTTGTCTGCCGCTTCTTCTGCCTGCGGTGGCTATCGCTGTTCCTTCCTGCTTCTTCTTATTCTTCATACTGCTTTCTTCTTCGCCAGTCCTGATTCAATTAGTTCTTACAACAGTGAATCACCCGCTAAGGCGAGGCTGGATCAACTTAAGATCATATACTGATAGCCAGCTTTCCATGCAACAATACAATACTGTTTTATTTATTTTCTCGGTGCTATCCTCTTTTCCGTCTCTCTCTCTCTCTCTCTCTCTCTCTCTCTCTCTCTCTCTCTCTCTCTCTCTCTCTCTCCTCTCTCTCCCCACCCTCCCCAGAGTCCTACTAGTGATTCATGATACGGCCAAACAATGCTTTTTTATTCTCCTTGATGTATGTGATAATGTTCCTTTCTTTGGGGGGGGGGGGGGGGGGGGGGGAGAACACACACACACATGCATGCACGCACGCATGCGCGCGCACACACACACACAACACACACACACATATTATATTAGGCCATCTTCAATACTCTGTTTGACTGTCCGTGCTATATGATGGCATGTTTTGTGGCACATGTCCATTGAGTCTCTTATTGTGAAGATAATTAGCCAATATGGTATGGGCAGAACAAAGCCTCGGAAAACTCTTTAACTCTCTTTCCTACCTTATGTATCCTCTTTCTCAAAGGGTTTTAAAGGAGTTTAAAGGCAATAGGTCATCTTCATTGCACCAGGGGTTATCCCGTGTGGCTCGGTATCTTTCCGAAGGGCGGCCTTGTCGACAAACATGGCACAGTACACGAACTCTGTAGCTCCAGGGATAATCCCCAGGAGTCTCCCAGAAAACATAGCACAGTGCACGAACCAACAACTGAGAAGAAAGTAATGGCAGTAGGTATGTGGTTTCTGAGGAAATCTAATGTTTACCATGGAAGGACAGAAAAAACGAATGCGAATGCCCTGCGAGAAACAACTGAAAACTTTTTAATTGATTAGAGAAATTATAAGATAGTATAAACAGTCAGGAAATGTTTGGCGTGCTATGAAAAGAAATAAACTTGAAAACTTACTGACAACTGACAATCTTGATGAGAAAAGAAGGAAGGGAAGGCAAAGAAATAAATACCTAGTTGGCTTTGGCCATCCAGGACTAAAAGAGAATAGTCCCAGTAGAGATGATTTGGTGATGTCTGTAGAAGGAGAAAACGCTCGGCATTCACGAGAAATATAGGAGATCATCCAACAAGAGTCCACTTACGATAAACGTCCGGTTTAGATGATTTGATCCTGCTTGCAGAATGCGAGAAGACCGGCATCGAAAATAAATATGGGACACCAACAGCCAAGGACCACGACCTTCTAAGTAGGACACTGCAATGTAACTTAAGACGTTCGTACATCTGTTGTTTATACAGCACGTGACATACACTTTACCGTGTGTGTCCCATGCTTTATGGTGACCAATACGATCTTCTTAAATCCCGTACTTTGTATAAGGTAATAACGAAATCTTTTGACATAGCGATTCTTTTCTTTATCCTCGCGTTCCATCTTCCGTCAGAAAACACTGCAATCTCGATACTGACAACCTGTTGATTATTATGCCTTTACTACATGTAAAGCGTAATGGTATTAGATATGTCATGGAAACTACCAAGACTTTTTCATGTAGCTTGGGAAGAAAGAAACGGCCAAGACGATTGGTAACAGGCAGTAATGGTACCTATGTGGAAAAACAATGAATGAATCACTGAAAAACGAGAAGTAGATTGTGAGCTTTACCAAAGCACGACTACAAAAAACAAAATGGACGTTGCGGCCAAAGCCTTCGTCAGCACAGAACAAACAAACAAAAATAGACTAACAAATACACGAAAGACACTACATGAAAGTATTAATTTCACTTATCTGTGTCCTAGCTTGAACGGCTATCCGTGGATGGAATAAACCGGATGTCGTGGTTAACGGGGTCAACTGACTAAAGGTCAGTACAGCCAGAAGCTCGGTGATTGGCTAAGACAACCGGTGAGGGAACCCGCGCTGGGGGGATGGGGGTGCGCCCATGAGAGCGAATGGAAAAATATGGATATGTAGAGCACTGTAGCTGACTCTGTGGCGATGTAACGGATGCAGTTCGCAATTCCGCACGCCAAGCTCGAAACTCTGCTGTGGGCGATCTGGATGCAGACCACCAAGCGTTTGCCATCATAAAATAGCACAAGTGACGGTTGTTCAGAACGCAATGAGAAGCGACCGCACGCAAACTAACCGGGAAGTCACAGAAGGCAAAGATAATGCTGGTGTTGACTACTACGTCCTGTGAAGGACATGCAACTGGCTTGTAAGTGGACTATACGACTACGGGGATGGGGGGGGGGGGGGCAAGGGGCGTTAGGGACTTAAATAAAACTGTGTTGGACATTGAGGCCGTGAGGGGAGAGTGAACCCAACTGGAAGATAAGACGGTTTTCCAATGTCTTGCGATCGCGTTCGTGAGATGTGCACGATTTTATCGCCGTAACACGTATGTCGGCAACCCCACAGTGGTCAGAACTGTTAAAGTGTAGGGGTAGCGGTTTCTGGGCAGCACTATTGATATCAGATAGGTGTTGTCTAAATCTGTCCGCCAGACGAAGACCTGTCCCCCCAAAATATCTCATGTCGCAACGTGTGCAGATGATCGCATAGATAACGTTGCGACTCGTACATGAGAAACCCTCCCGGATGTGGAAAGTAGTCTTAGGGAAAGTCAGACTTTTGGTTTGAAGGACATGTGGACAGGTCTTACAACGAGATCGAAGACATGCAGTCGTGCCAGGAAGAGACTTGTGAGATTGGGATAGAGTGCTATGGACCAGCACATCCCTCAGGTTACGATCCCGCCTGTATGCCACGAGTGGGGCCTCTGAGAAGACATCGCGAGTGATTGGGTCTTCCTGGAGGATGGGTAGATGCCTCATGAGAATATTCTTGGCAGCTTATCACTGAAAAACGAGAAGTAGATTTATCACATTGAATGTGGAAAAAGAAAGGCAACATGAGAGAGTGCGAAACGTACATGGATATATCACTCCCGACTCATGTAGGGAAAATGGACAAATAATTATTCGAACAAAGAGCTAGACCCATAGCCGAACAACAGTTAAGTAAAGTACAGTTTGGTTTCAGGAAAGGTAAATGTGCACTGATGCACTATTACCACTAAACAAATATGTAAAAAAAATGTAAAAAAAAAAAAAACATTGAATACAGTGGCTAGCAGAACTGTGTTTGTTGATTTAAAAAAAAGGCTTTCGACAGAACAATCAGAGATAAATTACGGACCACTCTTGAAGACTACAGGATACAAGGATGTCCTTTTACAATTACTAGAAAACACAATAGCCATGTACCACAAGAACCAAAGTGCAGAACTCAAGAAGGTATATCAGATATGTTCACAGTCAATACAGGAGAGAGACGGGAATGTGTGCTCTCCTGCTGCTATTTAATATCTGTATAGACATAATATCCAAACAAGCAAGCCTAGCCATTCAGAAAATTTAAACTTTTATTTTTTAAGACGAAACTATAGATCCACCCGCAATAAATGAACTGTTATTTGCAGACTATCAGTGCCTGTTTTTACACTGATGATGGGTAGACTGTAAGCAAAATCATATTAATAAGCGAGTTTAAATTGCAGCATACACAATATGAATATACATACAGCCATAACTGAAGTAATTCAGATTAGCAGATCTCCTGGTCCACTAAGTACACTTCTGAACAAGTTACACAATTTTAATATATAGGACGTATGATCACAGATGATGACATACTGACAGAGAAAATCGAAATCAGATGTCAAGAGGCAAGTGCGCTTATGTATCAACTATCACCCATACTGAAACACCCAAACGTCCGTGAAATGACAGATAATAAATAACATGTTCACACCAACACTATGCTGATAATATCAAACACAGACATTATCCAAATCGCACTTAGCAGAATCAACACCTGCGAGATGGGATGCTTGAGAAGAGCTACCAACTTAACTATCCGGAAGCGAGTAAAATGATGTTATCAGACAGACAGTGGGATCAACACCTTGCTCCACATATATTGAAAGGTATAACATCAAATTGTTCGGCCATAGCGTTAGAATGCAGCACCATCAAATACCCAGCAGTGGCGCCAAATCAAAGATCCGATACGAGAGCAAGAGAGGACGCACAAGAAGAACATGGATTGACGACATCCAAGACATTGTCCAATCCAGACCAATGACACAATCCAATGCCGCCCATCTGGCACTGGAACGTCAACTATTCTTCACGACGACGCATGAAGGCTAAAGTGGAATATAGTAATGATGATGAAAACTACTTTGCACTCAGTTTTGCTAACGTAAAATAATCCGATTCTTCTCGCTTTCCTCCAGAGTGGGTAAACATTCGATATATAGATTATATGTGCTATGGTGGTGGTGTTTATCCATCAAGAATGATGACGACCATTCAATACATCCAGTGGGGTTGAAAGTATGGAGCCGTTAGTTCTAAGATGGCTAGTAAGGTCTAAATGTTCTTTGACAACGTGGGCAAGAATGCTTGACGTTCTAAGAGAGGGATCTCCTGCAGTGATTTTTTCTGTCCAGCCTTATTTTCACAGCTCTTGCAGTCCTGTTTGCGTCACAAGTGTCTACACACTTGAGTAATTATGTACGCCACGAATTTCGGTCTTTGGCAGCAGTCTCCCAAGTGTCATGATGAATTCCAACAGATTTCAGTGAGATCTTCCGAGTGTCTTTAAAGCGTTTCCTCTTACCACCTTGGGAACATTTACGACAACGCAGCTCGCCGTAAAAAAAAATTGTTTAGGGAGCCTGTGATCTGACATGCGAGTCAAGTGACCAGCCCAGCAAATCTGATTCTTTATTAGTAGAGTGTGCATACTGGGCGTGGACGCTCTTTCTAGGACTTCAGTGTCTGGGATCTTATCTTGCCATTTAATCTTCAATAGCTTCCTATGATAGACTGTGTGGAAGTGGTTTAATTTCCTAGCGTGTCGCTGATAAACAGTCCAGGTTTTCACAAGCACATAACAAAGTGGATAATACGACTGCTTTGTAGACTTTCAGCTTTATCTGCAGGCTTATTCAATATCTGTCCCACACATTCGTGTACAGTCTGCCAAAGGCAACGCTGGCCTTGGAGATTATTGCATTCACCCCGTCATCAATTGTGGCAGCTTGGGATACAGTTCTGCCAAGATAGGTGAATTTATCCACAACACTTAGTCTATGACCAGTCATTATGATATTCGGCACGGTGTGATTAATCCCCGGAGCTGGCTGGTACATAAAACAGTTACTTCAGGTTGATATTGAGCCCAAAGATGGCATAGGAATATGAGAAAGCTAAAACGTTGTGTTGCATGTCCGCCTCTGAGTTGGCATATCATCAGAAAGCAGGAGCTCTCTGACGGTGTCACTGTTAGATTTTGGTTTTAGCTTTCAACCTTCTGAGATTGAATAACTTCCCATCCATCCATGCGGTAGTTAATGTATATTCCAATATCACTGTTTTCGAAGTCATTCGTCAGCATAGCTGAAAACATGAGGCTGAACAGTGTTGGTGCCAGGACACAGCCTTGCTTCACTCCGTTGGTGACAGGAAAGGGCTCAGACAATTCGCTATTTTCTTTTACTCTTGCCTGCATACCATCATGAAATAGCCGCACTATTTGGACACACTTTCGTGGACAGACATATTTTGCCATAATCTACCACAGTCCTTCTCTGCTGACTGTATCAAAAGCCTTGGTAAGATCAATGAAAGTGGAGAACATTTCGGAGTTCTGTTCCTGGCATTTTTCTGCAAAGTGCCTAGCAGCGAAAATCATGTCAATAATTCTTCGTTCTATACTAGTTTATGTGCTATACAATGATGTGCTCTACAGGTTAATTCAACCGCGTGTTTTCAAACTTTCTTGTAATAAAAAACAGCCTACCAGGACACTTGTTTGTTATAGGTCGAATGTTGAAACATACGACAAAGCGATCACGTGATTTATGTTAGAGCTAGCTAATAATATGTCATTTTCATGAAATCGTTTCCCTCAATATTATTATTTTAGTCAGGTTTAACATCTTATTGACTGAACGCTGTAGCTATGCAACTGTTACTTCTGCATTCTGTCGGTGTCGCTACTGCTGCTTCTTATTGCTTAGCTACCACCGATATTTCTTTGTGCCGTTTCTTTTGATGTTGCTTGTCGATTCTTTTTGCTGCTCCTTTTTCTGTCCTTTCTTCTGACTGCTGCTCCTTTTTCTGTCCCTTCCTTTGGCTGATACTCTGTTTTCTTGTCCCTTTTTCTGAATCCTGGTCCCTTTTCTTATCCTTTCTTCTGGTTGCTGATTATTCTTTTAAAAACTTCTTCTGACTGCTGATCTTTCTTTTTTTTTCCACTTCGTTGGCTGCTGATCAATATTGTTGTCACTTATTCTGGTTGCTGATCATTCTTTTAAAAACTTCTTTTGGCTACTGATATTTCTTTCTGTCACTTCTACTGGCTGCTGTCTGCTCCTTATTCTTACTGATAATTGTTCTTTCTGCTATTCCTGTCTGCGAGTGCTTCTTCTTTCTCCAATTAGTGTTACACATGCTACTTATTGTTGCTTTTGCTGGTGCAGATGCTTCCCTCCCCTACCTGCTGCTGTTTTGTCTTGACATTTCGTATTACTGCTCCTTCTTTCTCCTGCGGCTGCCCCTGCTACTTCTTCCTGTCGTCTCCTTTGTCTGCCGCTTCTTCTGCCTGCGGTGGCTATCGCTGTTCCTCCCTGCTTCTTCTTATTCTTCATACTGCTTTCTTCTTCGCCAGTCCTGATTCAATTAGTTCTTACAACAGTGAATCATCCGCTAAGGCGAGGCTGGATCAACTTAAGATCATATACTGATAGCCAGCTTTCCATGCAACAATACAATACTGTTTTATTTATTTTCTCGGTGCTATCCTATTTTCCGTCTCTCTCTCTCTCTCTCTCTCTCTCTCTCTCTCTCTCTCTCTCTCTCTCTCTCTCTCTCTCTCTCTCTCTCTCTCTCTCTCTCTCTCTCTCTCTCTCTCTCTCTCTCTCTCTCCCCACCCTCCCCCAGAGTCCTACTAGTGATTCACGATACGGCCAAACAATGCTTTTTTATTCTCCTTGATGTATGTGATAATGTTCCTTTCTCTTGGGGGGGGGGGGGGGGGGGGGAGAACACACACACACATGCACGCACGCACGCACGCATGCACACACACACACACACACACACACACACACACACACACACATATATATTAGGCCATCTTCAATACTCTGTTTGACTGTCCGTGCTATATGATGGCATGTTTTGTGGCACGTGTCCATTGAGTCTCTTATTGTGAAGATAATTAGCCAATATGGTATGGGCAGAACAAAGCCTCGGAAACTCTTTAACTCTCTTTCCTACCTTATGTATCCTCTTTCTCAAAGGGTTTAAAGGAGTTTAAAAGGCAATAGGTTCATCTTCATTGCACCAGGGGTTATCCCGTGTGGCTCGGTATCTTTCCGAAGGGCGGCCTGTCGAAAACATGGCACAGTACACGAACTCTGTAGCTCCAGGGATAATCCCCAGGAGTCTCCCAGAAAACATAGCACAGTGCACGAACTCTATAGCTATAGGGATAATCCCCAGGAGTCTCCCAGAAAACATGGCACAGTGCACCAACACTGTAGCTCCAGGGATAATCTCCAGGAGTCTCCCAGAAAACATGGCACAGTGCATGAACTCTGTAGCTCCAGCGATGACCCCCAGGAGTCTCCCAGAAAATTGCACTTGTGAATCGAACGACGTAGGCCGGAATCGAACCCACAATCTTCGTCGCGGGAACAAGCGGCGCAACCGCTCAGCCACGGAGACTTCCCTCTTGCTCAATGCGTCTGCAATGTTCCCTGTCCATCTTCCAGGAACCATGCTTTCCATCACTGTTCTGTCCAAGTCATTGTAACGTTTAATATGATCAACATATTTCAGCTTCCGAGTCTGGATGCTCGTTCTGAGACAGTTTTCGTCGATGTTAAGATCTTGCAGAATGTTTTTATTTTCTTTTTCATTCACGATTTTCTAAGATCGATTCTGTAACATTTTAAATTAAAAGACTCGATTTTCTAACAGTGATGGCGAAGTGGGCTCACAGTCGTAGGTTGCCACACGTGATATGAATGTTTCCAAAAATTTTACTTTGACTTGTTTCCTCGTGTTGTTCAGCAGGCTGTTAAACAGCTTAATCCGGGCATTACTATTTGCCGCCTGTGTCTTTTTTTTTTTCTTTTTCTTTTTATAATCCCAGTTGTTTTGATTAGGAAACCAAGATATTCAAAATTTATGACATTTTCAATGTCTGTATTCCGGACTGTAGTATTTGGTGGCAAGTAGTTTTTATCCATAGACATTAACATTGTTATTTTTAAGTTCAGAGAAGGATTTTTATTTTAATCAGACAGACAGACAGACAGAGACAGACAGACAGACAGACAGACGGATGGACGGACGGACGGACGGACAGACAGACAGACAGATAGACGGACGGACGGACGGACGGACGGAGGGGCGGACGGACGGACGGACGGAGGGACAGACGGACGGATGGACTGACGGACAGACGGACGGACATGTAATACCTAGAAGACATTTCTGCAATACTCACCGTTGTTTTTGCCCTTGGATATATGTATTCTAGGGGCGAGCAACTCCGGTCGACCCACAAGATGAGGTAGGTATGTGTAAACCCCGGGTAGCAAAGGTATTGAGATTCTGCTTCTGTTTTCTGAAAGGTCAAGGTGCGAAACCCATCTGTTGAAGATAATGAGTTATAACCATAAGGTCCTTTCATTCTTTTTCTCCTTAAGTCTTGTTCTCTTCTATTCTACATATTTATTCTAAAGCTTAATAATTAGCTTTGCTAACATTTTTATGTTGACGTAAATTCGCTCATCATTATCATTAATTGCCTTGCCAACTGACGTAGACATTCATGACTTTCCACATATCTCGGTCTTTGGTGTTCTGGATCAACTCTGCTCATAATAATGCTCTTAATCCATCCAGCATAATTTCTCTTGTTCTGCCTATGCCTCTCTTCCCCTTGAACTTTCCAGTCGTCGTGATGTTCTCCAATGTCTTTCTTCTCATCACATGATCAAAGAAAGCTGTTTGGTTCATTCTGTTTGTTGTATTTAATGTTCTAGTTTCATTAGCCTCTTTCAGGTAGTCGTTGTTAGTTACTCTGGCAGTCCAAGGAACTCGCAACATTCGTCTCAGGAGCCACATCTCTGTGGATTCCAAGTTCTTCCTGACTTGTTCTTTTACATTTCAAGATTCACTGCCATTTAGCAAAACAAGTTATGTATGTCATTTCAGCACTCTCTTTCTTACATTCAATAATAGTGACTTAGTGCATAAGATACTTTTCATATTCTGAAATGCAGCTTTTGCTTACCCTGGTTTTAATCTGGCTTTAATGTTCATCATTTGGAGGCTTCTGGATCGAAGCCCGGTGTACTCACATTAGCTTTCAATGTTTATGTTGTCTAGTGTCTACTAGAGGTCGCAGTGGCTGATAGGTTTAACATTCTCAAACGACGTAGTGGATTCTTTCCACAGACCGGTCATTTGAACTTAATGTCGACTTCTTGTTCAGACAGCAATTACCAAATAAAAAATTAACTGCACGTCTTTTACAGAACATTGTAATCAACCTCAGCAATTACTCGCTATTTATTATGTCTACTAGACAATGCTAGTTCAATAGCTTTTCATTTCTTTCTGAATGGTATACAGGTGACGGGAAAAGTGTCTAGTACATCGCAAACTGTCTATAGGCATACTGCAACTTCTTGCAAGTGGCGTACACAAGCATGTTTAAGTGTTTACTAACAGATAGCCATTTGCTGGTACCTAAACTTAAATGGAAGGATTAAAGTATTATTACAGAATCCCTTACGGAGGTTTATTTATTTATGTTTATTTTTGCGTTCGCTCACTTTGAAACCAAGTAGGTCCATACACGTGATACTACTTTAGTCTACTGGACTGACTGAGTGTGGATCAAATTTCCATATTACCAGGTCCCTCGCCATCATACGAACCCACCCCGAAATCTGAGGTACTCGTAATTTACGTCCCCAAGTCAAGGACGAGACGTCAACGTTTTAGTCCAGCTGACCGGTGTAGAGCGTGAATACGCTACCTCGGAATCAGCACACCTGAAGTTTAAGAACAGTTCTGCTGATCTGCGCTTAGGAAGAGAACAAAACATATTCCAGTGAATCGGGAGGTGCGGGAGAGACGCTGTCGCTGGATGAGACAGACTGAGAAAACATGACAATATTGTTACTAGAAAACTCCTTCGCTATCATCAACAGCGCAAACGAAATAGGGGGATGTCTACAATAGATAAGATAACTAGCGGCTCAAATGAATGACATGGGAAGGACTCGGAGCGAGCTGCAAGAGATAGCAGACGATAGGACGATTTGGCGTGAGTGTTTTGAGGGTTTATGCTTCATCATGATCATCATGATCATCATCATCATCATGTGCCATGCTGGTAAACGTGGGCGGTTATGTTTTGCCATCTCACTCGATCACCAGAGTCGTGGATCAGCTCAGTGTTCTTGTCTCGACCATACAACGTGGCCAAGCCATCCAGGTATTTACTTCTCTGCCCTCCAATTTATTTCTTCTCATAACATGCCCAAAACATGTTGACTGTCTAAGGCTAATTTCTCTAGTCACTTTACGGTTTTCATTTGTTTCTTGTAGGACTTGGTCATTGATTTTTCTGTCCGTCCATGGTATTCTTTGCATTTTCCTAAGAAGCAACATTTCCACAGCCATCAGATGTTTTTCGGCTTGTCTGCTTATTGTCCAGGCTTCACATCCATACAAAAGCACAGGTTCTATGTAGCACCTCAACACTCTTTTTCTCGTTGCAAATGACATCATTTTATTTGTCAGTGTGTTTGTAATCTTGCAAAATGCTGCCTTCCCCATGGCGATTCTTGTTCTAATCTCTTCAAGGCATCTTCCGTCAGATGTGTTCCGAGATAATTATACCGACTCACTTGTTTGAGAATATTCCCATTTACTTGTAAATAACATTGTGGTATTTCCTTATTCACTGGGGAGTAAAAGGAAGAAGAAGAAGAAGAAGAAGAAGAAGAAGAAGAAGAAGAAGAAGAAGAAGAAGAAGAAGAAGAAGAAGAAGAAGAAGAAGAAGAAGAAGAAGAAGAAGAAGAACAAAACCAAGAACAAGAACAAGAAGAAGAAGAAGTATAAGGGGGAAAAAGAAGAATAGGAATAACAAGAAGAAGAAGAAGAAGAAGAAGAAGAAGAAGAAGAAGAAGAAGAAGAAGAAGAAGTACAAGAACAAGAACAAGAACAAGAAGAACAAGAAGTATAAGGGGGAAAAAGAAGAATAGGAATAACAAGAAGAAGAAGTGTGTCCTCTTTTGTTTTTGTTGCGCTCGCTCGCTTTGAACTCAAACGTAGTGCATACACACTACTTCTAGTAGTGGTGGACTGAATTTTCCGTGTGGATTAGCTTTCTCTATTAACAGTGTCTCTCGCCATCAGGCGTACCCACCTCGACTTCTGAGGTACTTGTAATTTACGTACCCAAGTCAAGGATGAAAAGTCAACATTTTAATCCAACTGTCTGGTGTACGGATCGAAGCCCATACCTTGGCATCAGCACACCGGATGTTTAAGAACGCGCGTTTTTATCCATTCTGCTATGCTGTTTTGTGGACGGAGTCTGGTGGTTTCTCAAGGACAATAATATTGGGGAAATAAAAATGTGGGTGTTGATTCCCCTCACCCCAGGGACGACACTAAAGTAATAAAGGATTACTACGACAATCATGTGCCATGTTGGTAAGCGTGGGCGGTCATGTTTTGCCATCTCACTCGATCACCAGAGTCGTGGATCAGCTCAGTGTTCTTGTCTCGACCATACAACGCGGCATATGATAGTGATGATTTCATATACTTTTAGCTTTGCTGATAACGATTGTTAACGATTATTTATCCTTCAATTATGGCTAGTCTGAATAACATATGTTGCACCTTTGAATGTATAATGTCCGAACTTCATGAAGTTGTCACACTGTTTGTAATCACATTATTCGTAGTCAAGTGTTCACAAATGCATGCCTCCTGCTTTAATATGATCAGCTATTGTTTGTTACAAGAGGGAGCTAGTGAACGTTGACAGTTGCAGCTTCAGTTGTGCTATCAATTGTCAGGAGTAAACCATTAAAAACGTTGTGAATACGCCAAGTGTGGTAGCGTATCCTTCTGTAAAGATAAGTGGATAATTTGAAATCGCTGGTTATTCACATTTAATAAGCATTCCTCATGTGATCCGTGTCTCAGTGGTTCCCAAAGAGGACGGAAATGTCCCCATAATACAGTGAAGTGAAAAGTTTCAAATTTGAATAGAATTTGCTACTGATTGATACAACGATGAAATTTGAGAATTGAAGATTTAGTTTTGCTCACAGCTTCTCCGGAGCAAATCTTTAAATATTACTAATACATTTTGAATACGTAACAACACTTATTATATCAGCCTATCCATCAGTGAAGGAAATTGGATGATTTGACAGCGTTTGGGTTTCAAATTTCTAATTCTTCTTCTTCGTTCGTTCGGAATGTTTCCTTTAGACGTAATGGCGTTGTGCCTGTTTACAGCACAGCAGTGATATTTTCGCCTTTCGGCCGACACCTCCTTCCCACTTCTTCAGACATTTATTGACCGGGTTAACCTTTCCGTGGTATTTTATATTAAATAAACACTCTTCGTATGCTACATGTATCACAGTGGTTACCAAAGTGGAGGGGATCACTCACGAGATTCAGGGGATGGTGGTTTTTGGAACTTGTAGTAAACTTAATACCAAGACAGAGCTACACATTTGTATGGATGTACTTGATGTGGACCACGTGGCCGCATCAGGGGCGCCCAGGGAGCAGTAGTTCAATGGAGTCTGCTAATCACTGGTCTACAGTGACATTGAACCTGTGTGCTATAAGTCCTGTGTATATTTTAAAAGGATCTGGCAGAGACTCAGGACTCCGAGGAAAGGCCAGGCAGATAGATAATCAGTCTGTTTATGATATCTTTATAACTGGGACTCTTCGCTGGCTGTTGAAAATGAGGACGGAGCACGTATGGGAATGCCCCAAGTGTTGTGATGTTGGTTCTTGACTCAATTAAACTCAGCACAACTCAACTCAACGCATATTTCAACAGGTAATCGTAGGACTCCCATGGAAACTTACTTTTAATATGTCCTCTATAAGTGTATTGAAACAGCGCTGGACTATATTTCAGTTGAATTTGAAATCTTGCAGTTATATGTATTATCATAGTCTGTATTTCATCTTTTACAAGACGGTGGTACCTCTTCTAGATTTAAAGATGTTCTTAACATCCTGGGCAGTTGGGAAGATACTACAACTTCTTTGTTTCTACAAGGGGAAGCATTAAGTAACAGGAATTTTACGAATAAGGTGTTGTTGTTGTTTTTTCCCCCTCTAAAACAATAGTGCAAACCAGAAACTGCGTGTGCTATTTCTCAGAATAGTTTTCCTTTCTGGCAACACACTTGGTACTCCCGTTCATTAGCTTGTTGATGCCTTCTAGAAACAAGATTTTAAGTGTCGGCTTAAACCAATGTTGCACTGCCTCTATTTCCTCGTTGTCAACTACAAACCTCTAACCGTGAAAACGTTCTGTCAAGGTTCCAAACAAGTGAAACTCGGCCGGCGCCAAGTAAGCTTCGTGTTACAAGACCTCACATTACAAATCACGTAGTGTATTCACTGTATGTACAGCCGTATGAAGGCGAGCGTCGTCATGCAGCAACAATACTCTCTTTGAGAGAAGTCCCCGGCGTTTCGATCATATTGCAAGCTTCAGTTTGTTCACTAGCATGTTACTGTATCGTGCTCTCGTCACCGTTTCACCTAATTCCTGGAAACGTACAAATATAGGGGTCTTTATCTCCCAAAATATTCTTATCCAGCATATTCATGCGTCTTGAATTTTCTTCCATTGTGAAATCTGTCCACCAATTCATAAGCTATTTCCTGACTCAAAAAACCGTCTCTTTTTTTTTGCATATTCCTTACAGGACGTTGCAGTCAAAATCAGCATTATTTAGCTGCTGTTGGTGTACTAGGCAAGATTACGTTCGGTAGTTTGTCATTGCTTTCTGAGCGACAGGCTCACATACCCCTAAGTTACCAACGCGGCGAGAACCGCTACCGATTCTCGCGCAAGGTTACGTTACTCACAAGAATATACGGGATTACGGAGAAAGACGTTAACGTCTAGGCCAGGTAGACCGGCTGTCTCTGCATTGAACCATAATTCTTCTTACGAATAACTCCTCGTTCTTCCAAACTGGAAATTGATAGCATGTCAGCCATTTTGTAATCATTAGGTATCCAATCTCTCAACACAATACATTCAGAGGTGAAGCTAAACGGACATACAATCAGATTGGAACGGACATAATTAATATTGGGACTCTACTCTGGCTGTTAAAGATGATGACCGAGCGATTATGGGAATGTCCCGAGTGCAATGATGTCGGTTCTTGACTCAACTCATCTCATCTCTCTCTACACAAGAGATCAAGGGTCGTGTGATACCATGTGACACCAATGATTCTGAGAAACATCCCATCCCTAGGCAAACATCGAATCCGGTACCTGCAGAATCTGACACGGACACAGTAGCCTGTCAGTCACGGCTGTCCCGGTTGGACATCGAAAGTAGCAGGCAAATTGGGCTTTTGTGCCTGCTAGATTTCAACATTACGA
The DNA here is from genome assembly GCA_014155875.1 of Cepaea nemoralis. Taxonomy (NCBI): domain Eukaryota; kingdom Metazoa; phylum Mollusca; class Gastropoda; order Stylommatophora; family Helicidae; genus Cepaea; species Cepaea nemoralis. The sequence goes on from JACEFZ010001339.1 coordinate 147,180, forward strand.
ATCACATCTATAAAATTGGGCTTTTGTGCTTGCCTGATTTCAACGTTTGGAATATCATCAATAAAACTGGGCTTATGTGCCTGCTAGATTTCAACACTAGGAATCACATCTCTTATAAAATGTCAGTCACTTCCTTCTCTTCGCTAGTCTACGAGACACATTTGGGGAAGATAAATAACCCATTTAGCTTCCCAAACTTGTCCGCGCGAAGTCATGGGGGATTGAGCTGGATGGACTAAACTTGTTAGCAAACACATGTAATCATTGGGTATTATCTCAAGTTCGCAAGGTAGACAGATGGCCGCGTTAAACAGGCCATAACTACGGTCAGCCATCAGCATGGTCTCAAAGTCTTAAGACGCATCTTTGGGCCCATTAGGGATACACAAAGTGGAGAGTGGAAAAGAAGAAGCAACAAATACATTTATGATCTGTTTAAGTCCCCGCTAATCATTGGTATCATGAAGGCTAGGTATCCTGCAATGGCTGGGGCATATAGAACGAATGGAAGATAATAGGGAAACAAAACTCGCTTACACTCAAGAAATAAATGACCGTAGACCCCGAGGTAGACCAAGAAGACGGTGGAGAGATAATATACATACAGACATACAGGCACTTGGAATCAGCGACTGGCAAGAGAAGGTCAACCAGAGAGATGAATGGAGACGGTGACGTCATAAGGACAATTTAAAGACGGCCGCCTCACTTTTGACATGCACCAAGAGGAGCAGGGTTCTGTTATCCGTTTTTTTTTTTTTGGTTTTTTTTTTTTTTTGGATCAGTGAGGGGGTGAAACCTTTAGAAATTCATCGGTGAATGAAAATCCAGTATAGTGATGTATGCGTGTCAATCCAGCAAGTGTATCAGTGGAGTAGGAAGTTTCAAAACAGCGTGACTTCGGTGACAGCCATGTGCAGGGTAGGTTATGCTGACTCTCTCTTGGATGAACAGGGCGTTATTTTACAGCACTACATGACAAGATGGAAAACTGTCACCAGTAATACGTACACAGATCTTCTCAGGAATCATCGAGACGCAATCAAATGTAAACGACGTGGACTTCTGAATAAAGGTGTTCTTTTGCAACATGACAATGGTTTAAGGTTTTCATTTGAAGCCCCTTCGTATAATCAGCACCAACTTCATAAAAGTCTGATATGACAGAGATTATTGGAGATTCATGATCACCAATGCTTGTTCAAAGCCATGTAGAAAAAGAAGTGATTCTGGTACATTCAGATTTGGATGCTCGACGGTACTACGGAGTTAGTGCACTGTGCTCTGTTGAGATTATCTTGGTGTGATCTCTATGAGAAATTAAATTGACAGTCTGGATTTGCTGGGCCAAAACTAAGGTCAAAACTTATTGACAACTAACAAATTGAATGGGAAAAGAGCAAGGGAAAGGCAGAGAGATAAATAAATCGATGGCTTTACCATATGATTGGGACAAGAACGCGGACCGGATCCATGACTGATGTTCGTGTAAGATGGCGAATGAAAACCAACCACACTTTTCGGCATGGTACATGATGAAAGTCAGGAAAGTGGACCACTCATGAATGTGCAATGAAATTAACCTTTACAAATCAAACCAAATTAATCTTTATAAGAAGCCGAATATACATCAAAGTCATGTTGGTTGAGAAGAAAACAAATGTTGCCTCTATACCTAACTAAACTCGGGACTCCTGTGTTAGTAAGCTAATGCAGTGCCACCAACATGGCTTCTGGCTAGTTACTAGACAACTGAGCTTCGTGGCTGTCTCTCCATACGCTATAAAGTTAATATAATATCAACGAAAACAAACAGCTACTACTATAGATAGGCGAAATTGGTTGACTGGTTGGCTGCTGGCTGGATGTTTGGTTGGTTAGCTGGTTGGTTGTTTGGTTAGTTGGTTTTTGGGTTGGTTATTTTGTGAATTCTCTGCTGTTTCACTTGTAACTCCGATTCATTGACCTGTGGGCCACACGAGATCTTACACTTAGCGGAGTTGCGTTGGTGGAGAACTTTCCCCCCTACTTTATACGCAAGTTCAATCTCCACAGAGACTGTTTTTAGAGGCACCCTTTTCCTCTGCAAGCGCAGACATTAAATGGGTTTGCAAAATCCGTACTGGAGCTTAACATCTAAAGAGAGACATATTGTGATACAACGAGCCATGATTCAGTGAAGTACATACTAGGCTCTGGGTGGTAATGTTTCATACACAGTTACAGGATGTTGTGTTGCAACCAGTCATGATTCAGTGAAGCACATAGTAGGATAGGCTAAGTGTGGCAATGTTTCCGACACAGAAAACTGGATATTACATTGATAACATGACATTGACAACATGACATTAACAACATGACATTGACAGTATGGCATTGACAACATGACATCGACAACACGACATTGACAACATGGCATTGACAACATGACATTGACAACATTACAGTGACAACAGTACATTGACAAAATTACATTGACAACAGACTCCAACCTTATGCACAGTTTGAACACAGACCCAAACATACAACAACAACAAAAACACAAGTAACTTACTGACTCAAGTCCCTGCGGGTTGTTGTAATGTCCTTATTCTGGTGTGAGCTTTTATAAGTGGACATTATCGTCGGATCTGGATTTCCATTGTAAGAGTTGAGTTCCCTTAAGATCTCTGTAATATAAAGAATACGTCTTTATTGCTCTGTGGTCTATACGTAACACTATTAAGTTCACAAGTACCAAGTGTCACGCGGGTGATACTGACGTAGGATTGCGAAATGTTTTGACTGCAAATAAATAGGCACCATCATTATCATCTTCCACTGTTGCCATCATGCGTCGTGAGGAGGAATCTTTCGTATCAGATCTTCTTTGGTGTAGGGCCAGTGCTGGTAGTTGATGGTGTTGCATTCTAACGAGATGGCCAAACCATGTGATCTTCTGTCTTTCAATAAATGTGGTACAAGGGGTTGATCCCACAGTTATCTCACAGGTGTTGATTTTGCCAAGTGTGATTTGGATAATGTCCAAGTCTGACATTGATAACATAGGATTGGTGTGAATAGGATATTTACTATTTGTCGTTTTGCGGACACAAGTATATTTCGATATTCCAGTATATTGGTATTGGCATAATGGATTGAATTGATCGTGTCGCTTTTCTCGTCGGTTTTTCGTCTAGACAATGTCCGGAGGACTAACAATAGCTCAGAGCCAATTTTACAAATCTTGACAAAAAAATTGGACAAATTCCTGATACTACTGGAGTTTAAATCGAAGCCACCGTGTTGCCAAACACTTTCAATCGAAGCCACTGTGCTGGCCAATGATTTCAATCAAAGCCACTGCCTTGGCAAACAATTTCAATAGCTGTGTTGGTTTTTTATGAAATGGTATGGGTGCCGGTCGTTCATAAATCAATGGCAAACTACTGAACGTAAACTTGCACAAGAATCACGGACAGCTAAAAATGTTTTTGTTGATTGCTACGTACCGTAAAGGATATGTAACAACTAAAAACAAAAAAAATTACCACAACTGGCATATGTTACAGTTACCATATATTAATTTTATGTGCTAGACGTGTTATAGAAAAGTACATAATTTATGAATAAAAAATAATATACCTTCACGTATACATTCAAGTAATAAGCAGCCCCATGGTAGATACTGCCAATGAGGCGTGACGTGTTAGGCCTTCACATATTCTATGTTACGACATAATGAGGTGGTGTGGCCAGTCCTCTTCACAGTCGTCATTCCTTTCCAGACTCTTCCAAGAAAATTATGAACACTGTCAGATACTCTGTTTTATTAGGCCGGGTCGACCTTACGGTCGAGCTGATTGGAAAATATAATCTTGCCTTTGCTGGGGATTAAGCCGAGATTACTGTCTTGGCAGGCAAGCGCACTAGCAACTGTGCTAAGGTATAAACACATTTAATACCCAGCAAACACCCCCTCTCTCCCTCCATAACAGTGCATTACGAGGGGCCATAAGGAATACAAAGAATAACAACACTAACTTCCCATTCCTGTCGTAAGAGGCTACTAAGGAGGTTTGATGTGAGACTGGCGACTTTATTACGTGGGACACTTTAGGTGCACAATTCAGCCAATCATGAACACGTTTAAGAGGTCTTGGTTGAGGGATTATGCTTCACGGGGAAATCAAAGGCATAATAAGATTATGATGACGATTAATATGATGGTCGTGATGATGATTAAACAACAATGATCAAGTTTGACCAGAGGCTAACGAAAGCCGCAAACTGTTTAGAGAAATTAGACACAGATAGTCTCATTTATTTGGGCGCGCTATGATAAGAAATAAACTAGATAACTTGGTGACAACTGGCAAGATTGAGGAGAAAGAACAAGGGGAAGGCAGAGAAGTAAATATCACGATGGTTTGACCACATGGCAAGAACACAGAGCTGATCCATGAATCTGGTGATCGTGTAAGATGGCAAAACATGACCGCCCACGCTTACATGCATGGAACGTAATGAATTAATGTTTCTGAGTATGATGATGACGATGATGATGATGATGAAGCGTCCATCCCATCCGCATATTGACTTGAGGCTTCATCATAAGCCACGTGCCTGTAACAAGACCATCACCATGTGTCCTATGATTCCAGCCATTAACAAATATCTTCACAAATAAGTGACCTGAAAACGATTCATTACATGCTCCTCCCAGTCCCTTAGAAGTGGATCAGGTGACTAATCTTCTCAAGCAAGGACACAATTGGAAGGCCACGTGAGCATTTTGAATACGTTTACCATTCGACGGTCAATGAAAAGCGGAAAAAAGAGGCCTGACAGGCAACTACTTTGGCAAGATAATAAAATTAGAGAAGCAGTGTGTGTGTGTGTATATATATATATATATATATATATATATATATATATATATATATATATATATATATATATATATATATATATATATATAGCTTAGTGAGAGCAACTGGAGGACACTCAGAACCTTTCAACATAAAATACGGAGTACGACAAGGTTGTGTTCTGTCCCCTCTCTTGTTTATAACATATATAGACAACATATGTAATGAAACCAGCCAAACAGAGACCGCAAGAGCACCGCATGACGAGAACACAGAAGAAGAACCATCTGCAAATCTAACCATTAGAGAACTTCTGTTTGCGGACGACCAAGCACTGATAGCAAAATCAGAAGCTGAAATACAAGACCACATGAATAGTATAAATGAAATGTGTAGGGAACATAACATGACAATTAGCACAAGTAAAACAGAGGTATTGACTATAACTAAAGAAGAAAACAGCAACAGCGATTAACCTAAATGAACATCCCTTGAAACAAGTAAAGAGTTTCAAGTACCCAGTGTCATGAAATACTGAAGAGTTAACGATTCCCAGATGGACGACTGTATACACCGACTAACCAGGTAGGAGAAGGGTTAACCAACAAAGGAGTGACCAGGCGCATGTGTTTCTAGGTCAAGACCCAGAAGGAGGCCAACCGCGCAGGTAAAACTGTCGAGTGGAAAAATTGGTTTGCGACAAAAGCTGAGAGTATTATTGGATAGCATATTGCAGTCTGAACGTATGAATAACGGAAAAGTTTCAGATCTGTAAGTTTCCACTAACAATGATCATGCAGTCTGGATGTGAGGTGTCCAGCAATGTCAAGGACTATGCGGCAAAGATGACCGATATAAAGAGTGGCAATTCTTTGTGTAAGGAGTGTGTGTTCCAAACTGACCTGAAGGAGATATGTTCTTGAGTGGGAATAGAAATACACGTCCCTAATGATGGAAAGAGGGGATAATAGTGTGTTATTCGCTAGTGTTATTTCGATTCCAGGAACATAGATGCCTAAATAAGGTATAAAGATATTAGATATAGTTTAGGATATGAATATAGATGTGCGTGAAGTGCATTTAACAGTACTTTCTATTAGTAGGAATAGTATAGACGATTAGGTGAATCTTCTATCCTATGTCAGAGTGGGTTTTTTCGGAAGCCTTTTCATTTCGGCTGGAGGAAAAGACACTCACATAGGAGAGAAGAGGAAGCAGACACAGATCTCATTATTAAATGTATATCACACAGGTTTCCATACCAGTGCGGGACTTATCAACTAAAAGATAACACAGATGGCTGTGGTCAAGATCACCCAGTGTTGATAACCCACAAGAAAACACTTTAAAGTAATAAAGCACGACACTTGTGCATAAGAAAGGAAGGAAAAGAAGTGGCATCTTAATAAGTCAGGAGGACAGAGAATGGAAAATAGAGATCATACAAACTAAAGAAAAAAGACTCAAATTACTCAGTATCAAAGAGTTGCAAGGTGCATACAAAGTGCCTATATCAATTAAGTGTAGAACTTTTACAGGACAAAAATAGAGAACACTAGAAACTCGATGTGTTTTTCCAGGATGGAATTAAGAACGCTATAAGATAATACAGACAATTCAGTTTACGCTGACAGCATATGGTGATCGGGTTAAATACATTCATACAGTGGTGAACATTTTTCATTACAAAAAACGGATATATCTACAGACTCAAGCAGACGGAGCTGTCAGGGTGAGACCGTTCTGTTATATCTATGTCATGTCCTGTACTCTAGCTGAGAGAAGAGACGAGATAAACCACGGAGACTATCTATCAACATCTTATCTGGCAGCCACATTAGAAGAACATACCAACTACATAGACAATATCCATACATACACCAGACATAGTTTTTTATAATAAATCTTTTATCTTGTCGTTGAAAGGAACTGTTGTCGGAGTATGTGTTGAGGGAATAATAGAGAGTGTGAAAGAAATAGATATATGGAAGGGAAGACAGAAGAGAGGAGTGTAGACCAAAGTCAGTCAATAATCCCAACAGATAATAAGTTTAAAGATGTGCTTGTTGAGTCCAGTCTCCTCTCGGGAATTTAACAGGACACCCAGGAAGTATAATATCATCAAATGGCAAATCAGAAGACGAGATCGAAAATAGATGCATTAAGGCAAACCAACTCATTGGGCAAATGGCACCAATCCTAAAGAACAAACATGTATCAATAACTACTAAGAAAGCACTTTACAACACAATTTTCCTACCAACTCTATGTTACCAATGCCAAACCTGGACAATGACAGAAAAATAAAAAATAAAAATCACAACAACAGAAATGAAATTCCTGAGAAGAATATTCAATGTTCAATGTATAAAGAAGAGATAAGATCAGAAATGAAGAAATCAGGACTAAAGTGGGGGTTATAGCTTCCCTAGATTTTATTAGAAAACAGCAAGTCAAATGGTTTGGCCATGCAAATAGGTTACCAACTAACAGTATACCACAACAAGCAATGATGTACAGACCAAACGGAAGCAGAGGAAGAGGCTGACCACGTAAACGATGGACGCAGAGAATAACAGAATCCATGGGAATATCGATACATGAAGCCCATAAGCGGGCACTCTCCCGCTGTTTATACTTCACCTCGACACTGCAAGGTACAAGAGGAACATGATGAGATGAGATGATATATGATGATGATATATATATATATAGTTTGTGTATTGCACGTATTCATGCATTACGATCCTTGCTAATAAACAGTGTTCGTGAACTCAGCCAAGTACTTCCACGTACTTAAATATTCGGAAAGGTAAAGGATAACTCGATGTCCCCTGCTATCAGATAAGACTATTTCGACCTCTGAGGTACGTGCAATTTACGTACCGAAGTCACAGTCGAGAACTCAACTTGTAAGCCTAACTGACCGATGTAGAGAGATAACCCCTTACCTTACCATCAGCGCACCAGAATTTTAAGAACGCTGTCATAAACTGTCGGCCAAGCACCTATGAACAACACCTAATTGTTACAAAGCAGATTGAATCCGGGAAATTGTTAGATAGAAGAAGTTTATAAGTGACTCGTGTGTGATGGAAAACTTAACACAGAAATAATATTCAGAATACTCCAAACAAGGGCTGTATTTCATCATATGCAGATTAGTTAGTTGGTAAGTTAGTTAGTTATTCAGTCAGTCAGTCAATAAGTCAGTCAGTTAGTTATTTAGTAAATCAATCAGTCAGTAAATCAGTCAGTCAGTTAGTTAATTAGTTTGCTAGTTAATTAGATAGTCAACCAGCAAGCCAGTCAGCCGGACAGCCAGCCCATCAGTCACTCAGTCAGTCAGTCAGTCCGTCAGTTAGTTAATTAGTTAATTAGTTAGTTAGTTAGTTAGTCAGTCAGTCAGTTAGTTAATTAGTTAATTAGTTAGTTAGTTAGTCAGTCAGTCAGTCAGTCAGTCAGTCAGTTAGTTAGTTAGTTAGTTAGTTAGTTTAGTTAGTTTAGTTAGTCAGTCAGTCAGTCAGTCAGTCAGTTAGTCAGTCAGTCAGTCAGTCAGTTAGTTAGTTAGTTAGTTAGTCAGTCAGTCAGTCAGTCAGTCAGTCAGTTAGTTAGTTAGTTAGTTAGTTAGTCAGTCAGTCAGTCAGTCAGTCAGTTAATTAGTTAGTTAGCCAGTCAGTCAGTCAGTCAGTCAGTCAGTCAGTCAGTCAGTTAGTTAGTTAGTTAGTTAGTTAGTTAGTTAGTTAGTTAGTTAGTTAGTTTGTATATGATATTCTCATTGCGACAAATGCAAGAAAAATGCCGTGAACAGAATCAACCACTGTTTATTGCCTTCATCGACCTCACAAGGGCATTTGATTTGGTCAGTCGTGAGGGTCTGTTCAAGGCACTAAAGAAGATTGGCTGCCCACCAGCTCTTCTGTCCATTGTGGAATCGTTCCACATGGGCATGAAGGGTACGGTCAAGTTTGGTGGTGCAACTTCTGAAGAATTTGAGATCAAGAGTGGAGTTAAGCAAGGTTGTGTACTAGCTCCCACCCTCTTTGGAATATACTTTTCACTTCTACTGAAATATGCATTTCGTGATCAGGATGGTGGTATATACATTCACTCACGCTCAGATGGCGGCCTCTACAATGCTCAGAGATTGAAGGCTAAGACCAAAATTAGGAGGGTACTGATCAGAGAGTTGCTTTTTGCAGATGATGCTGCAGTTACGACCCACTCTGAGGAAGAATTGCAATGTCTACTATCTGCATTCTCCAATGCTTGTTCTGAATTTGGTTTAACAATTGGCAAAAAGAGGACACAGATTGTGTCACAAGGTGCACATGGGGTACCATCAGTCTTTATTGACGACGCCGAACTGGAGATGGTGGACCATTTTACATGTCTGGGATCAGTGGTAGATAGCAAATTGTCCCTAGATCGGGAGATCGACATCCGGATTGGTAGGGCAGCAGCAACAGTGAACAGGTTAAGAAAAAGAGTCTGGGAGAGCAGGAAGGTTGCTGCCAGGACAAGAGTCCTTGTCTATAAAGCCTGTGTCCTTAGTACTCTTCTCTATGGCAGTGAAACCTGGACAGCTTACTCACACCAAGAGAACAATTTAAACAACTTTCGTGTGCGGTGTCTGCGGGGAGTTCTTGGTATTAAGTGGCAGGACAAAATCACAAATACTGAAGTGTTGGAGGGATCAGGTTGTGTGACAGTTTGTTCCATGCTCGGTCTTCGTAGACTTAGATGGATAGGACATCTTAGGAGGATGGATGATGGTAGAATACCAAAGGATATCTTTTTTGGTGAATTACAGATGGGTAAGAGATCTCAGGGTCGGCCTCTACTACGATACAGGGATGTGTGTAAGCGGGACATGATTGATACAGGCATTGATAATGCACATTGGGAGCAAGTCGCCGCTGAACGTGTTGCATGGAGGGCAAATATCAGAAATGGAATAAAGTCAAAGGAGAAAATTATTGCAGATAAGTCACACACCAAGCGTTTGAGACGTAAGATGGTGCATGATGGTGGCAATGACCACGTGTTCACATGCACCCACTGTGAACAGACATTTACAGCGCAAATTGGCCTTATCAGTCACACTCGCTACCGCCATAGTTAAAAGTTATTATGCCTTTTTAAAGCACAAACTATCGTCTGTCAAGACGGAAAGGTGCCAATGTGTGTGTGTGTATGTGTGTAGTTTGTATGTTCGTATTCAGATTATCCTTATCACACATTGATCCTTCAGTCTATAAGTAATAGAATCCCAACCTCAGTATCTGCCTCAGCCCTAGGTGGCCGACAACCCAGTTCTATATTGGCTGACTGACAGTTGACAGACTATTCTTTGTTGGCACCCTGCTCATCGCTCCTGTCTAGCCTCACCCCTTTCAACTTGATATTCTCATAGTATGGTATTATATGAAAAGACAAGTATGTGTAATATAACCCTTTCATGGAAATCAAAGAACGAGTTTAACGATGATAAATACTGCCCATAATACTGTACATCATGATTCGCTTAAAGACTGATCATCGCAAGACAAGGACAGAGACGTTAAAATTAGCAACATGGAACGTTAGGACGTTAAACAACGACGGAAAATTAGAGAACGTAAAACAAGAAATTGAAAGGGAAAAAATTAATATATTAGGTATGTGCCAAAAGAGATGGACAGGAGCAGGCATCAAGATAGATGAATATTTCAAGATTATTTATTCCGGAGGTGATGATCGTCATAGGGGAGTGGCAATTATTTTGGACCGGAAAACATCAAAATCTGTTCAAGGTTTTGGGCCGTGTCGGACAGAGTTCTACTAGTTAAATTAAGTGGCAGACCTTTTAGCATAAATATTAATCAAGTATATGCCCAAACAGGAGAATCCAGTGAAAATAGTGTAGAAGAATTGTATAATGACATACAGTCTGCCTTAAAGAAATGTAAAAATTCAGAAATAAACACCATAATAGGGGACTTCAATGCAAAAGTAGGAAATCAAGGGGATAGATACACAGTAGGAAACTATGGTTTAGGAGAGAGAAATGAAAGATACAGACTCGTAGAGTGGGCAAAATAACAGGAAATGATTGTAGGAAACACCTGGTTTAAGCAACACCGTAGAAGATTATGGACATAGAGCAGTCCTGATAGCAGGATTAGAAACCAGATTGACTACATTCTTATTAGCAGAAGATTTAGAAACGCGCTAACAGTAGCAAAAACAGTTCCCAGTGCTGATTGTTATAGTCACCACAGATTACTCACAGGATCATTGAGGATAAAGTTGAAGAAAGTCAAGTATAGTTAGTTAGTTAGTTAGTTAGTTAGTTAGTTAGTTAGTTAGTTAGTCGACAGATCATCCTCGTTGCACATCGAATCATTCAGTCCACAAGTGCTCGGATCCCCTCCTCAGCAAATCCCGCAGCGTGTAGCGGCTAACGACGCCAGTTCTGTGTTGGTTTATCAATCTTCTTTGGATTCCTGCGTAGTGTTCCTGTTTGGCCACCCCTCTTTTAATTTGCTGCTCTCGCGGTCTGGCCATTGTTGTAGATTCACAGTCATCACTTGGTTCTCGCAAAAGTCTCACTTCTCGTAGAGCATTCAGAATGTCAGCCTGGTCCATGGCGTGTCCGCCCTCCACAGTAGCCTCACCTGCGAGCTTGTCAGCCCGCTCATTTCCTTGTACTCCCGCATGCCCTGGCACGAAGATGAAACTAATCTTTGCCAGCCGAGACCGTTTCAGAGGCAGCAACCATTCTCTTCGGATCGACCCCTCCTCTATCCTCTTGATCATGTTCATTGAGTCGCTAATGAAACAAGCCCTAGTGAATGTCTGTGTCTCGAGCCATGTTATTGCTTTACTTACTGCCATGACTTCCATGGTCAGTGTGGTATAATAAAAACGTCCCTACCCTTTCCTATTTATGGACTCCCTTAAAAATAAACAAACCCTTACAATTACTGTTTAAGTAACTTACTTAATGTAGGAGAAAATAAAACAGCAATAGACTGACCGTGCCACAGCTAAATTTAGTTTGGCTTGTTTTCTCTCCCTTATCTGGCCAATCCTGGCGAGGGGGGAAACAAAGACTGAAGCGGCCATTTCTAGTCAAGAGAACTGACAAGAAAGTCGACCTTTCCCTTCGGGGAGAAGGTAGTTTGTTTTAAAACCATGATTCTCTTCAAGCTATTGGTATGTTATCTACATCATTAAGATATATTTATGTATTACCTAGACCAGTATGTTTAATTAAGAATTAGTTACAATTCTCTTAAACCAGGCTGGATGATGTTTACTAAGGAAACACAGGTGGGGCGCCACGCTGTAATTTTTCCTATGTCTTACAATTTCAAATCCATATGTTAATATCTTGTATAGGGCCCCCTTATGAAACTATTATATACTGTATG
>JACEFZ010001340.1:0-17500 GCA_014155875.1 Cepaea nemoralis
AGAAGGGAAGAAGAGAAATGAGAGAGAGAGAGAGAGAGAGAGAGAGAGAGAGAGAGAGAGAGAGAGAATTACAGAACATTACCAGTATATATGAGACATACAAAAATTAGAGACATTAACAGACAATTAGAAATAGATTTGGAATAAGAGAGAAAGATAGAGAGAGAGGGAGAGAGAGTGTGTGAGAGAGAGAGAGAGAGAAAGAGAGAGAGAGAGAGAGAGAGAGAGAGAGAGAGAGAGAGAGAGAGAGAGAGAGACGGAAAGAGAGATACAGAGAGACAGAGACAGAATGAAAGCCCGAGATTCAGAGCTGTTCAGAAGCAACACATTTTTTATTTTGGCTCATAATTCTCGCATTCAATTCTCGTTGAGACCCCAATGTTTTTCCCTTCCCCTTGACGCTGATTGAATTTTGTGAATTAAAATAACAAGCGAATGTTAGAGAATATTGGCCCGGTTTTCATTAGCAGAGACCAAATTCACGGAGCGGGCAATATTATCACAAGTTTATCAATACAGCTACAGCAGTTGTCATTGATTCAATTGATGTATCTTTTTTTCCCGGTCCCAGTAAATGAAGATGATGACGAGTTGCCACGTGGTAATTTTCTTAGTGCACTCGCCTTTCTATAATGGAAAGCACCGTGGTAAATGTTTGAATTCCGTGGTGCCAAAAGGTCTCCTGCTTCAATCGTGTTGCTGTGGTAGTGCAGTCAGTGTGGAAATGTTAAAGAATTTGTCCAATTATGGCATTTTAACTGATTCAGTGCCAAGCGTAAAGTAGGTTTGGACCAAACAGAAATGGATGACGGAACAAATGGTAGGTCGGGGTGTGTCACAGTAATTACTTTAAAGTTGTTTACTATGGTAGCAGACATGTTGTATTATATATCATATTAACAGTGAAAACTACTGGGAAAACTACTGTATATAAGCTCATGGCAGTTAAGGAAAGTCCATCGAGACGATTACTCATCCCATTACACTTAATGCTAATCAGTTAATCTAGTGTGTCCTAATGGCAATTTCTTCTTTCGCCCTTTTTCCCCATTGGGGCAAAGGGTTTGAACACACTCCTTCCATCCCGGCCTATCCTTAACTATCTCACGCAGCTCTGTCCATGTCCTTCTCCCTATATTATTCATTTAAGTCTCTAATTCTCTTCTCCGTGTCTGTTTGTGTGTGTGTGTGTGTGTGTGTGTGTGTGTGTGTGTGTGTGTGTGTGTGTGTGTGTGTGTGTGTGTGTTTTCTACCTCTATTTCTTGTAAACATCAATTGGAGAACCCCTTGAGACCACTAAGACAGTTCATATATAAACACACATGTATTGTTTGACTCTAATTTCTCCTAATTCTATGAGCGTCAAACAATACATTTGTGTTTATTACTGATCCAGTTCTTGTACCTTGTGGATTCCAGGCAACAGCCTGTACATTATACTATTTTCAGGATCTCTCACAGTATGTCCTATCCAGCAGCAACGTGTTTTCTTCGTCGTCTGATTGTCTAGTGTTTGTCTAGTTTTCTCAATGAGCTCCACATTGGTATTCTGGCATACCATTTTCATTCTGTTTTGAGCAGACCCCCAGTAATGAATCATTGCAGTTTATTTGCGTTGGTGTTTGTTGTTCTCCGGTTGTCTGATTGATTTCATGTCAGATCTAAATATTCTAAGTTTGATGCTTAGTTTAATTCCTTTTTAACATCCACAAATGTGATAAGTTGTTACTTTGTTTTTGTACATGCCGGCGTCAATGTTTTGGTGTAATACACCTAGCGATGCTATGTTTGCACACGGTGCTCCAGGAACATCATTTCAGTGTCTTGTACAGTAACCACAGTGGATCATTACTCTTGTTGTTATGTTCAGTTAAATATCATTATTAGAGGCATGAATAAATAATGCTACATATCATAAGGTTACACATAAACACACACGCTCGCGCGCGCATGCGTGCAGGAAGGAAGTCAGGCAAGCAAGAGACGGATAGACAGACCAATCGGCAGAGAGACAGAGAGGAGGGCAGGCTTCGTAAACAGACACGCAGGGCACGTTGACAGACAGACATGGAGACAGTGAGATAGGACGATAGGCAGATAAGCAGGTAGATAGAAAAGAAACAGACCGAAAGACAGACCGATAGACATACAAACAGTCTGGCAGACAGACAGAAAAACAGATTGATAGGTAGGCACTTAGACAAACAAGCAGACAGACAGACATAGAGACAGGCAGACCAATAGACAACCAAGCAGGAAGTCAGACAGACAGGCTGACAGAGAGGCAAGAAGACAGATCTGCAGATTATCAAGCACATATACAAGTGCAGACGTGAAGTATATAACGTTGGAAAAGCAACATTGGTAAACAACGACCCGTATTTACTTCCCCTTTTAACCAGGCGGTACACGGTATACACCATCATTATCTGCTATCAATTATCAGGCACGACATGCTACTAAAAATTGACCTTTGACCGTCTCGTACTGCCTCTAAAATCAGCTCTTATCTTGTTTAGTCCATTACATAGTAGCACTTCATCATATCTCCCTCTAAAACCGCATTCACGTCGTTAAATAGAAAGCGCCCCAGACGAACAATCAATAGTATTATCTCTTTATTATTCTGGGTAGTTGGGTTTAGTCGCTTTAACATTGTGATATATTCAAGATAGTATAGAAGTACTCTTTTATGTGATTAACTAATCGTGTTGGCTATTGTGTGGGTTTTTCCTCCAGATCAACTGGTTCTCAACCAAATGTTAGAACGTAGAAGTGGTGGGGTTTCAACCACGGACTCAAAATGTTGATATCTTAGTCTTTCTGATAGGCTGGCAGGGAATGTACCTCTTGGTGGTAGATTACTTATGGACAAGGAGGAGGGAGGGAGAGGGGTGTCGTGCGCCTGTGAGACCAATTGGAGAAAGGTTGGGGGAGAGGGGGCTGCGTGGTCTCGAGATATGGTGTCCGCCTCGAGTGCTGGAGGTCCCGGGTTCATGCCCCGTGATGACCGGGATTTTTTCACGTGGACTTCTAGTAATAAAATCTCCCCTGGTCTCTGGGTAGTGAGATCGGACGCCCGTGTGTATTGTTGCGCACGTAAAAAATCCCTTGGCAGTTGGAAATCGAAAAAGAGTAGCCTAATGGCGCTGCCCGGGCAAAATTCTGAGTTAAAAATCTACCCAAAGTATTTTCAGGATCCACGCCGGTGCTACCGAGTTCGTGCAATGAGCTGAGTTTCTCCAAACTCAGATTTGAGTTAGGAGGAAAACAGAGCACTTATGGGTTGCACCAGTGTGCCGTGATGATTGATTGATTGATTGATTGATTGATTGATTTAGGAACCGACATCACAGCATTCGGGACATTCCCATAAGCGCTCCGTCCCCATCCTCAGCAGCCAGCGAAGAGTTCCAACACTAATAGTTCCAGTAGCAATCTGATTATATGTCCGTCTCGCCTTTCCTCCGAGCGCCGAGCGTCGGCCAGATCCCCTCGTCACACCTCGCTGTCTCATTCTTACCAGACTATGGTGATCCATCTGCTCCTCCGAGGTGTACACGTGCTCCCACAAGGCCGCAACCACGTCTGCCTTGTCATGCATCAGTACTCCACCAAGTTTTGCCGAGCCAGCCAATCTGTCCGCCTGTTCATTCCCCAGCACACCGGCATGCCCCGGAGAAAAGATCCAGGTGATGCTTACTACCCGTGACCTCCGAAGCGAAGCAAGCCACTCTGCACGAAGCTTGCCTGTTCTCACCCTTCTCAGCATGCATTCTGAGTCAGTTACAATCACAATGTGTGTGTGTATCGTGTTTTCTATCCAGCGGAAAGCTGCACTGACCGCCTCCACCTCCATTCTTAAGCTAGATGTAGTGTTATCATATGCCAGGCTCTCCTGCACCAAACGCCGACCATTAGTTTTTGCCAAGAACCCCCAGGCACTTCTCCTACCTCTCAACACTGACCCATCTGTGTAGATAATCACATCACCCGGGCGAAAATTTTCCTGAATTAGTTGCTGAATTTCCACTTCCGTGGCCCCTGCTGGCCACTCCCTGCACTCCCGGTTCAATGTTATTACAACTCTGCACACGTCTGACTGCACGGCTGGCACTCTGACCCACTCCTCTCCTCGCCTGATGTACTCCAAGGGGCACACCTGTCTGATCGTATCCTCCGCCTGAGCCATACATGATTTCCCTCTTATCAGTCTCTGACCCTTAACTACGTCCAGCGCCTCATGCAACGGGTGATCTGTGTCTGCAGCTACTCTGAGGTATGCCTTCGCGTGCATCACCTTGTGCCTACCAGCAACAGTAGGCAGACCAAGGATGTAACGCATACACACTACTGGAGTGTCTCTGGTGCATCCCAGAATGACCCGCATCGCTTCATTCTGTATGCGCTCTAATTTCACCAGCTGACTCTTTGAGACAGTGAGCAGTCCTAGTCCATAATCAATCACTGAGAGGATCAAGTGCTGGTATAGGGTGAAGAGCATTCTCTGCTCTGTGTCCATTGCAGCCATAGTTTTAAGTGCATTGAGTCCTTTTTGAGATCTTGTCACAACCGTCTCCACATGGTCCTTGAAGGACAGACTCCTGTCAAATGTGATTCCCAGATACTTCAGTTTGTTCTCTCTTTGACGCTTCTACCGTCTATCGTGAGGCTTGGGGTATCATCTCTCACAATCCTGTTGTCCAGAGAGCACCACAACACCGCCGCCTTTTCCGGATTGATGACAGCACTCATTTCAGTGCACCAGTCAATCACTTTGTCTACTGTCACCTGTAGCTCCTGGGCTGTTTGATCCCTATTTCTCCCCTGCCTGTATGCAAGAATATTATCTGCAAATGTTAGAATCCTTCCAACCCCTGGTGCTTCTAGGTATGCAATCTTGCTCGTATACACATTAAAGAGCACTGGTGAGATTGCAGATCCCTGTGGCAGTCCCGGGGTTAAAATATGTGGCTCTGAGGTCCATGCGCCTAGACGGAGAGCAACTTGACGAGAATGCAGGACGGCTGCTATCCAGTTCACCAACCAGCGATTGACCCCCTTCTCCATAAGTGCGGTCATCAAAATATCATAGCGAACTCTATTGTACGCATCTTCGAGATCAAGTGCTGCCGCCATCGTTTCCTGTCTACTCTGGAACCCCTCATAAACGTCAAAAGCAAAGGTGGCTGCATTTGACCAGGTATCTTTTCCTGGCCTGTAGCTCCCCAGGCCTCTTGGAAGAAGCTTCCCCCTTTCCAAAAAATCCTGCAGCTTAACAGCGACTATCTTCTCTAAAACCTTCCCAAATGTATTTTGAAGGGTGATGGTCCTAAAGCCGCCAAGCTTTGAATGATCCTTGTATGGTTTTGGGAGAGGGATGAGATAGCTATGCAGCCAATCATGCGGTACTGACGCTGTCCTAATGCTCTTATTAAAGCAGTCGGCCATCTCCTTCAGGTCTACATCGCTCAAAGCCTTCATGTGGCCATACCTGACACCATCAGGACCTGGTGCCGTGTCTTTTGCCGTTTGCAAAATATGTTTAACATCTTCAAACCGTGCCGTGATGTTGATCCTTCGACTAAACTAAACTAAACTATGGTTGGGGGAGGCGGTTTTAAGAACTCGTATGTGGAAAGGGTGAGATTGCGGGAGATTGGCAGGGGATTTGGTAGAATCCTAAAACTGAGAGGGAAGACCAGGAAAACTTTCCATCAGATAGCAGTGGGAACGATTAGTAATGTGACTCTTCGCTGGCTGTTAAACGAGGGGACGGAGAGGGTATGGGAATGTGCTGAGTGCAGTGATGTCAGGTCTTAGTTCAACTCAACTCAACTCAATAGGCGAGATGATCGATTTCATTGCACCGGGTTTATCCAATATGCTCGATCTCTTTACGGCCTGCTGAAAGCGGGACACAAATCGTGAACTCCGTCGCTCCAGCGACGACCCACAGGAGTCTCCGAGAAAATTGCACACGTAAACAGAATAAAGTAGCCCGGAATCGAACCCACGAGCTTCATAGCGCGAAACGTGTGCCGTAACCCCTTCTCCCCGCGGACTCCCTGTGTCTGTTTCTTTGCGTTTCCTGAATTAAAATACCACTACAGAATGAAGATGGCGGCTGTCTATTTAATTAGGAAAATATTGGTAAAATAATCACAGAAACTCCACAGCTTACAAAACAAAACTTAAATTATTTTCAGTTTGTGGACTTAGTTACTGAAAAACCCGAAGCTGATCTCTTGTGGTAAACATATTTAGCTGACGTATTTCCTTTCTGAAACAGGCTAACCGGAAGTGGCACAGCCATTGGTTGAAAATGGCGACGTTAGCAGAAGTTAATCGGATGATGACGGACAATTAAGCACATCGTGCCGAGATAAACGATCGCGTGCTATGGCTAGGAAGTTTCTAGCAAAATAAAAGCGATATGTGATATTTTTTGTAATCTGAAACATTTCACTTTCTAGGTGGACTGAACATCATTACACGCCTAAAGATGGGGATTACGAACAATGGAAATTACTGTTGGAGTATATGTAATGAATGCAAGTGTTCTGTTGGAAATCAGCAGTAAAAAACACAGCATTTGGTGGATATATAAACATAGAAGCAAAGGACTCTTTTATACATCTTGATCATACTGGCTATATGGTGCTCCATATATAGACACTCGATGGGGGATGTAATCAATAGGACGCCGGTCGCCTTTACTTCCACAGTTATTTCTTGACACCCATTTTAGGCTGAGTTGAGCTGTAAGCCCTTCATGGGTATTCAAATATATTACCACAAGGCCGGAATTTAAATGTGCTGGCCACTTCGCTACCACGGCAGCTCGGCGAACACATGATTAAAGAGTATAGTGTGGACTCTTTTACACGCTTGGTTTGTAACGGGTATAGGTGCTAGCCCCATATGTGTTTAGACTAGTCAGTACTGGATGGGTGATATGGTCGAACCAATGCTATCCACGTTTATATATTACTAGCTGACCCTGCCCGGCTTCGCCCAGTCACTGGTGGGGAGCATCTCATTTAATTCATATAAGTAGTCATATAAGTTCCCGTTCCCGTTACCGACTGTCTGTCTGTCTGTCTGTCTGTCTGTCTGTCTGTCTGTCTGTCTGTCTGTCTGTCTGTCTGTCTGTCTGTCTGTCTGTCTGTCTGTCTGTCTGTCTGTCTGTCTGTCTGTCTGTCTGTCTGTCTGTCTGTCTGTCTGTCTGTCTGTCTGTCTGTCTGTCTGTCTGTCTGTCTGTCTGTCTGTCTGTCTGTCTGTCTGTCTGTCTGTCTGTCTGTCTGTCTGTCTGTCTGTCTGTCTGTCTGTCTGTCTGTCTGTCTGTCTGTCTGTCTGTCTGTCTGTCTGTCTGTCTGTCTGTCTGTCTGTCTGTCTGTCTGTCTGTCTGTCTGTCTGTCTGTCTGTCTGTCTGTCTGTCTGTCTGTCTGTCTGTCTGTCTGTCTGTCTGTCTGTCTGTCTGTCTGTCTGTCTGTCTGTCTGTCTGTCTGTCTGTCTGGCTGTCTGTCTGTCTGGCTGTCTGGCTGTCTGTCTGTCTGTCTGTCTGTCTGTCTGTCTGGCTGTCTGGCTGTCTGTCTGTCTGTCTGTCTGTCTGTCTGTCTGTCTGTCTGTCTGTCTGTCTGTCTGTCTGTCTGTCTGTCTGTCTGTCTGTCTGTCTGTCTGTCTGTCTGTCTGTCTGTCTGTCTGTCTGTCTGTCTGTCTGTCTGTCTGTCTGTCTGTCTGTCTGTCTGTCTGTCTGTCTGTCTGTCTGTCTGTCTGTCTGTCTGTCTGTCTGTCTGTCTGTCTGTCTGTCTGTCTGTCTGTCTGTCTGTCTGTCTGTCTGTCTGTCTGTCTGTCTGTCTGTCTGTCTGTCTGTCTGTCTGTCTGTCTGTCTGTCTGTCTGTCTGTCTGTCTGTCTGTCTGTCTGTCTGTCTGTCTGTCTGTCTGTCTGTCTGTCTGTCTGTCTGTCTGTCTGTCTGTCTGTCTGTCTGTCTGTCTGTCTGTCTGTCTGTCTGTCTGTCTGACCCGGCCCGGCATTGCCCAGCTCCTGGTGTGGAGCATCTCATTTAATTCATATAAGTAGTCATATAAGTTCCCGTTCCCGACTATCTGTCTGTCTGTCTGTCTGTCTGTCTGTCTGTCTGTCTGTCTGTCTGTCTGTCTGTCTGTCTGTCTGTCTGTCTGTCTGTCTGTCTGTCTGTCTGTCTGTCTGTCTGCCTGACCCTGTCCGGCTTCGCCCAGTCCCTGGTGGGGAGCATCTCATTTAATTCATATAAGTAGTCATATAAGTTCTCATTAAATTCATACAACAAAAAAAGTAACTTAAAAGAATGTCCTTCCACACACCATCCATTATTTTTAATGAAAACTCTTTCTAATCACCTGCATGACTACAGTAACTTCTTAAGCAAATAAAGATGAGTTACAATGTTATGCATTGTGCATTATTTTTATGAAAACTTTGAAAATGCCTTATAGATTGTATCATTATTTATTATAACTCATATGCCGGTACATAACTATGGACACAGAGTTTATAAATCTTTGAAAACGATGCCACAATATGACTATAAGTTATACAGAAAAGTTATGCCCCTTGAAATAACTTTTACGGAGTTAGGTCCCCTGAAATATATGAGATTATAATGAAAAATGAAAAATGAAATAATACTGAGTAAGCAGGCGATTTCACACTAACAAAATATCACAGTTGACAGCTCTGGAATGAAAGGAAGGCGTGTAGAAAATTTCATCTCAATCGGATGGGCCGTTCGCGAACACATAAAGGACATAAATACAGACAGACAGACGATCCTTATTTATATATAAGATATTGTAAAGTGGAGTTATACCTCTCCATAGCACAGCCTGGGCTGAATTTAGAGACCGTGTGTTGCCCATGCAGCATGATCCCTCTCCCAGCCTGTTTAGTTTACTCCAGAGGAAAGGTGACAACAAATCGTCTGTAGCAAATCAAGCTGCCGGATCAGCAAAGCAATACTCTAACTGTCCGCCTGTCGGAGCTTCCATCCTAGACTTGTTGCCGGCCAAGGCTTATGTCCTGGTCTGCCTTGCCATGACATGTAGTCTTTAGGTTGCATTTTCTCGCTTTAGGGTAAGGTTGCCGGTCTCTCTGGCCGAGCGGTTACACCACTTTCTCCGTAATCCCGTTTATCACGCAGAGTCTCGTAGAGGGCGAGAACTGGGAGCGGTTCGTCCCCCGCTGGTGACTTGCGGGATAACTGAGCCGGCCGCTCAGAAAGCAATGGCAAACTACTGAGCATAATCTTTCCAAGAAATGAACAGACAACTGAAAGATGCTGCTGTTGACAACGATGTCCTGTATAAGGATATGCGAATTTAAAAAAAAAAGGGTAAGGTTGGTACCCTGCCAATTACGCGTGTCCCCCCCCCCCCCCCCTTCCTCCCAAAGCCGTTGGCACAATGTGGAATGTTGGTTTGTGGAGCGCCGCCCAACATTCGGCGATTACAGAAAGCAAGTAGTACCGTCTACTGTCCTACAGTAGCCCAGTTACATCTGACTAGACCAGACATCCTAACATTCGGCGCTAATAGAAAGCTGATAGTACCGTCTATTGTCCTACGGTAGCTCAGTTATATCTGACTAGACCAGACATCCTAACATTCGGCGCTAATAGAAAGCTGATAGTACCGTCTATTGTCCTACGGTAGCTCAGTTATATCTGACTAGACCAGACATCCTAACATTCGGCGCTAATAGAAAGCTGATAGTACCGTCTATTGTCCTACGGTAGCTCAGTTATATCTGACTAGACCAGACATCCTAACATTCGGCGCTAATAGAAAGCTGATAGTACCGTCTATTGTCCTACGGTAGCTCAGTTACATCTGACCTTTACTTAATCAGATATTTCTTGGTACCCGTTTTAGGCTAGGCCCACCTGGAAACCCAGGTCAATAGTTAACAAATTCTCCTCCAGGGGGGTTTCGAACAGAAGACTATCTGAAGGCAGGCAACCTTGCTAGCCATAACCCTACCTCGCCCCCCCCCCCCCCACAGCCCTACCTCGGCTCCCCATAACCATACCTCTGCTCCTCCATAACCCTACGCCGGCTCCCCCATAATCTTACCTCGGCTGCCCATAACACTACCTCAGCTCCCCAGTGAGTTACATGTAGTGAAGTTTAAATGGCTGTGTTTTTAATATTAAAATCCCCCATCTGTTTTTAGTGTTTGAGCAGTCAGTAAATTGCTCTAACATTACCATTTCATTAGTAGTTTCACGATGTGGTAATAGATGAACAATTTTCCTCTTGCTGTTTTTGTTTCTATGTACACTAATGCCTTTTGTTAGGTGGAAAACATACTGACCAATAACAAGATGTCAATTGTAACTAGAAAAAGTGTTGAAGTGCTACAAAGAACCTAAGCTTTTATATGGATGTGAGACATGGACAGTGAGCAGACAAGATGAAATGTCAGTGGAAATCTGGTTTCTGTGGGAAATGCAAAGAATACCAAGGACAGACAGAAAAACCAATGACCAAGCCCTACCAGAAACAGATGCAAACCGTAAATTGATTACAGACATTAGACGTAGACAAATTGCAATTCTTTTGGGAACGTTATGAGAAGAAATAAACTAGAGAACTTGGTGACAATTAGTAAGATTGGTGGGAAAAGAACAAGGAGAATGCAGAGTAGTAAATACCTGGATAGTTGGCCACATGCCATAATTGGGACAAGAACAAAGACCTGACGCAAAACTCTGATGATCATGTGATATTGTGAAACCATGACTGTCCATGCATATCAGTGATGATGATGTCAAGAGAAGCTGGTCAGTGGTTGCACTCCTGACTAACAGGAGTGTCCCGTGCATAAACATGTCCTTCTTTGCTTATCTCACAGGCATTACCTTAAAATACTAATAAACCCATTCACAGTGTTTATTATTTATGCGTCTGGATAGATTTATCCTTCAGAGCCCCAAATGTGCCTCAAACGGAGTTAGTTGCTCCTGGATGACTTATTTAATTCTAAGAGAAACGTATCAAAGTCCCTCTGGGATCACAGTCTACTGAACATAACACAGACCACCTCCGCTATAAGTCGGTGCTCTGAGTCAAAAGACCTCAGTTATGAGTCGGTGCTCAGAGTTCAATGACTACATATTAGTAGATCGTGTCAAAACTGTTTTGTCTTGTGTGTACAACAAACGAATGACTGCTCACAATGTCGTGTTTTGCGCGTGTTATATGTGCGGGACTATAACATAATAGTATGCAAATAACTAAGCTCGGATGCATGGTTTTTCTGTTGACCTTGCAAAGCCAGGCCAGGATCCCATAAATCTAAGTAGCAATGGCATGATGTTTAGGTAGTGGGGTGGGAAGCCCGCTGCGTGGAGAAGGAGTTACAGACGCGCTTCGTAATCCCGCATACCCGCGTTCGAAACACTAGCTGCTGGCGATTTGGCAGTAGACCGCCTTGCGGTTTTGTAAACGAAATGATATGGATACCAGTCGTTCAGAAAGCAATGGTAAATACCGGCACGTGGTAGGATTGGTGGCGAAGATCGACAGATGGTAGGATTGAATGTAAATTTGACAAGAGATCACAACAGCAAAAAATGCTGGTGTTGACTGCGACGTCCTTTATAGGATATGCAACTAACTTTTTTAGTGGGTAGGATCATCCCACATCACATGTGACGTACGGCACATCCTTTCCTCCACCGGTTTGCATGACATCCTTGGCAAGGTGGAGTACCCGTTGATCCCCCAAGCAAGATGACGTGAAACCATGGAAGCAGGTAGTAGGATTGAGTTAAAGAGCAGTTGACTGATAATTATTGGTTACAATCTCAGGTTGGTGACGGTTGGTAGAGGGTTCAGTTCATCGAGGCAGTCGCTGCAGCTACCGAACTGTATAGTCACTGCCAAGAAGAAAGGCAATGGCAGACTAGCTTCTATACAGATGTCTGGAAGACTTCATCAGTCAGTACTCAAATCTCTTTAGATGGAAAGGAGAACAATCAGATCTATGTAACTAAACCTCAAGATTGAAGAAGGTCGGTTATTAAGACCATCCTTCTCTATCCTCCCCCGTCTTTTCTCCTCCACCCTCCCCCTCTCCCCTTCCATGAAAAAAAGTGAAATATTTAGGACATGTAAAAGGTCATTAAAGTCTAGGAAAGTTAATTATGACTGCATATTAATTATTTTTTTTGGGCCCTCGCTAGCTTTGAACTCAAGCGTAGTCCATACACACTACTTCTAGTAGCACTGAACTGAATTTAGCCTTGTGGAATAGCTTTACCTATTACTAGTGTCTGTCGCCCTCAGGCGAACCATGGGGTACTTGTAATTTACGTACCCAAGTCAATGATGAGACGGTTGAACCTCGATAGATAATTTGCACATAATAATAACAAAGGCTGGACATCTGACTTGTGGTTAGAGAGAAATGTCTGCAAAGGGCAGGCCACATAGTGAAAGAATCGTCTCATCACAAGGCAAACATTGTACTGGCAACTGTTGGAAAACAATGTTGGCTTAGAAAACTGCAGCTGACCTGGAACAACCGTACCTCCTACTGCTCACTCGGTTCTTTAGTGTGAAGCTGTTCTGTTTGCTTGTGTTCTCTATTGAAGATTTCATGAGGTTTTGATACACAGGCTCTGTGGCGAAGACCGGCTCTGTGGCGAAGACCGACTATGTGGCGAAGACCGACTATGTGGCGAAGGGTTCACGAATGCAGACTGATTTGCGTTGATTTCCTTACAATGATATAAGTACCTGTGGTTCAGAAAGCATTTCCAAGATACCGAACGTAAACAACTTGCCCATGAATCACAAACAGCCTTCAAATGCTGGGGTTGACTTCTACGTCCTGTAAAGGATATGCAAAAATTTTTTGCCTGCTCCATGGCGAAGGTGTTACGGACGCAATTTGTAATCCCACATACCGTGTTCGAAACATTGTTGCAGGCGATTTGACAGCAGACCGCCTTGCGTTGGTTTTCATAAAATGGTATGAGTACCGGTCGTTCAGAAAGCTTTGGCAAACTACTGAACGTAAACTTGCAAATAATATCACAAACAGCCCAAAAACGCTGGGGTTGACTGCAACGTTCTGTAAAGGATATGCAACTAATAACTTTGATACACGTGATATTGTTGGTCACTCCTGTTCGCTTTTTGATTTGTTTGAATGATGTCGTCAGCTGTTATTACAAAATAAAGATAGGAGAAACGTGTTACTCATATTAGTATCCCTCCCTCCTACCCCCACGTCAACGTTTATTCTGATATGCATTATCAGCCTCCCCTTCCTTGCATTTCCAATTATCAAAGTTTTAGGTTTTTAAAAATAAATATTAATGTCTAATCTAAATTGTGCACTTCACCTCAAACATGCTGGGTGCTGAATGAATTCTATGTCATTATCTAGCCACGCTTATTTTTGTCATGTCTTTATGAGCTCACACGTTTATTTTTGTCATGTCTTTATGAGCTCACACTTTTTCGTATTGTGAATATGATCATGTGTTGTTAAACAATGGTTATAGTTAGGTGTGTATTTAGACAGGACACCTGGCTTGTGAGATGAGAAGAGGGACACTGGATAACATCGCAACAACTGAAAAGATCTAGAGGAAGAGGGGCAGAGGTAGCCCAAGAGACATGATGTTGGGTGGAGAACATCCTGACAACTGGAAAGATCAAGATAAAGGGTGGCAGAAGTAGATCAACATACATTGATGGTGGATGGAGCACATCATGACAGCTGGAAAGATCAACGGGAAGAGAGGCAGAGGCAGACCAAGAGAAATGATGCTGGATAGACTGAGACAGTGGCATGGAGACATATCAGTAGAGTTGATCCAGAGCACCAAAGAGAGACATGAACGTCTACGCCAGCTGGCAAGACACTTGATGATGATGATGATGATGATGATGATGATGATGATGATGATGATGATGATGATGATGATGATGATGGTGGTGGTGGTGGTGGTGGTGGTGGTGGTGGTGGTGGTGGTGGTGATGATGATGATGATGATGATGATGATGATGATGATGATGATGATGATGATGATGATGATGATGATGGATACAAATTTAAAAAGTTGGTGTGAATGAAAAATTTTGAAAAGTACCCGAAGTCACTAGATGATGGAAGAAGTATGATGTACAAACAAGTCAGGAGCCAGGTAGCATAGAACTTAGAGAGCTTTTTGACAGAAGCAGTGATTCTAGGTCAATGCCCAGCAGTGGTCAGTTTTTGTGTGTGTGTAGTAGTCTGTTAATATGGCTGCCCAATAACTTTCAGAATTTTCTGGAGATTATGGAAGAAGGAAAGGCAGTAATCCCTCACAACATTAGACTGTAGCATAGACTGTGTAAACGTGACACTTCACACGCCACTATATTACTGTACAAGTAAAAGTACCGGGCCATTTACACGTCTTAACGAAGTTTTGGACTTTTGTGCTAGACCAATTTTTATGGACCAATGGCACACTAGGTCTGACGTGGTAGTATTACCACGGCCGGCTTCACGTTGGGAGCCGCGCTAGGGTATTGGCTAAATGCTTGCTGCCCTTCCACTGGTCAGGGGTTCGATTCTCATCGGGGCGGATTCGAATTGTTAAAAGGTACCAAACCCGCAGGTCAACCCAGATGAAAATTAGTACCAGGAAAAGTCTTGGGAAGTACACGCGGGCTGTTTGATAACATCACTCACCGAACGCCGTTTGGTATATACAACATGGGGCTAATACCATATTTCCAGTGTTTTAAGGGTCCTTTATTACATTTACTACTCAGACCTTCACTTCACGATATCCAATTTTGGCTGGGTCGACGTGGGAGCCGATAAACATTGTAACAAGTCAATTGGATGCGAATTCGATCCCATGATCTTATGGCCGGCAAGCAAGCATCTACTGCAACATTATCGCTTTCCCCCACTGCATTATTCTGTGTCCTCTGATGCGTACCGGCTCGGTAGCAAAGGGGTTACGAATGCAATTCCTTATCCCGCATGTTGCGTTCGAAACACAGCTGCGGGCGATTTGGCAGCAATCCACCTAGTGTAGGTTTCTCTACAATGGTATGAGTTCCGGTCGTTTAGAAAGCAATAGCAATGTGCTACTGAACGTAAACTTGTCCAGGAAATACAAACAGCCTTCCTGTCATTGGACTACTTCTGTTTGTACCTTTCAAACATAAGTCTCCAGTTCTCTTCCACGTATTCAGCAGTCCTCATTCTAACTTGGACAGCAGCCAATCACGGCTATTGTAGTTCATTAACGGAGTTACATACGTGCACCACACTTTGTCCCAATGCGCCTTGGCTAATTGCTGCAGGCTAGGCGACTCTGTCGAGGAACATGTTCATTTTATCATTTACTTGCAGAAACCATTGTGACGCAATGGTAAGCCTATTAGAACGAAGACTCCGTTTCCACATTTAGTAATGATGATGCTTGCTTGCTTGCTTGCTTGTGTTCGTTGGCTTGAGCTCCAACGCGAAGTCCTGTATGTCGGATGAAGGCATCCTGTTGTCCAACATCAGTGTGATGTCATACAGGACCTGAGGTTTGCGTGAGTATCCGTTGTCCCATGTCTGGCTTATTGGTGTGTAGACTGGTGGTTCCTCGCCGTACAGGCAGACACTCTCCGACTTCGGAGGAATCGGCGAATTCTGCTGACTTTAGACAGGACCCCGAAGGGACCTGTTGCCCAAGAGTTCGACGAGGACGCGTCAATAGGTCTTGGCCAGTATGTAACCCGGCCCTGGTGCCTTGGAAACACCTCTGCGTCCCAGTAATGATGATGATGCTTCATCGGATTTACTTGGTTCCTTCCATGTTAGCATTGTTAAAACAGTCAACAAGACTTTAAGTAAGAAACAAACATCCGCCGCCGTATCGCTCGCACGGCTGCTACATATTGTATTATCTTACAATTGGATACGATTGGACAGGGGAGTAATTCTTTCTGGTTTCTTTGATTATTTACAATGTAACTATTCAAAAGAATAGTTAGTTAGTTAGTTAGTTGCGGTTCCTAACTTCACAGCAACGGGTCGTCCCATTAGGCACCTGTTCCCGTGCCAGTGAATAACACACCAAATGTTCCTCACTGTCCCATGTTAAAAATGCAACAGATAGGAGTCTCGACAAACCAACAGCGCGCACAGGCACACTGTGCATAATGTCCGCCACCAGAATGTCAACATAAAAGTCCTCCACGAAAAATACAGTTCATCTTTGATGGAAGCGACAGTCATTAGAAAACCAACAGCCACACATTTCTGCGTAAGGCAAAACCAGTCAGTTCTGCGACAAAGCCAGTCGCCATTACTTCCGAACATGCAGTTCACGCTCCAAACAACCGCGGAAAGGTGTAAAAGCATTTCATACGAAATTCACAGCTCACAGTATCGGACCATGCACTCAACTCAGTAGCATGGCGAAGGAACCCAACACTTCCAATCCAACATGAGGAAAATGCGAATGCAAACGTTAGCCATGAGCAAAAACACTCCAAAGGCCTTAATCGTTTAAATGCCTATCCTTCATGGTCATGACCGGAAGTCTATTCAAACGAATTAATTCCCTTAATGAATTTAAATAAAGAAGCTTCACACATTAGATTGAAAGGTGTATTGCACATATATAAACTGATTGCGTTCGCTTGCTTGGAACTTCATAGTTCACTCATGTGCTACTACTTCTTGTGCATTCGACTGATTTTTGCTTACGGGTTAGCTTTTCCTATTACCAGTGTCCCTCGCCTTCAGATTAACCCAATCCGACTTCATGGGTACTCTTAATTTATGTCCCAAAGAACGAGAGCTCTTATCCATTCGGTAATGCTAACTTCATGCATATTTATATATTACATATGGCATATATGACCGTAGACCCCGAGGTAGACCAAGAAGACGGTGGAGAGATAATATATATACAGACCTACAAGCACTTGGAATCAACGACTGGCAAGAGAAGGTCAACCAGAGAGACGAATGGAGACGGATTGTATCTGCAGCAAAGAACCTCAATGGCTCGGAACGCTGAAGAAGGAGAAGAATATTTGGCTGCATTTTATCAGGTGCATACTGCAACGTTATATCTATATATATATAAAACAGTGTGTATGTGGCTTTTTTTTTGTGTGTTTGTGGTCAGCTATGTATGTCTTGGATGCGTTCGATAACGGTACATCCGATTGAGATGAAATTTTCCACACGTCTTCCTTTCATTCCTGTGCAACCGACTATAATAGTTTCTTAGTGTAAAATCTTCTACTTATTTAATAACATTTACTTTTTCATTTTCATTATATCATGTCTATATAGCAGGGGTACTTCACTCTAGAAAAGTTATTTCAAGGGGCATAACTTTTAATAACATTTCTATATACTTTATAGTCATATTGTTGGACTTACTTGCACTATTGTTAAACTCTTTGTCTATAGTTATTTTCAGGCATATGAGTTATA